>PVJA010027839.1:0-28181 GCA_004027025.1 Myocastor coypus | reverse complement strand
TATGTAATATGTCAACTTTCAAAGAAAAAAAGGGGGAAAAGAAAAAAAAAAAAGTAATGTGGATTTAGAAAGGTTAATGTTTAGTTGTTTGATCAATCTTATATACCTATATGTATTAATCTAAACTGATCCGATGATGAAAATATGTAATATAACCATTGTTAAATTTAAACAATAAAAGAATTGGAAAAAAAAAATTCAGCCTTGTATCTTGGATTTACTGGGCATTTACTGAAGTAAATGTCTTATGACTTCTCATTCTGATTTCTAACACCAGACAATCGAGGACTTGTTCCTATTCTTTGAAGTCTGTAACTGAAGTGCATGTGAAGGGTCTCCAAAGGGGACAAAAACAGGGACCCAATCCTTTGAATTGTCAACCTGTTAAAATTTTTATACATTTTGTTGTATGTGAAATGGTGGTATCTTATTATAAGTTTAATTTACACTTCGCTGGTGACTAATGAACTTGAACCATTTATCACTGGGGATTCTGGCTGAGGTGGTAACTTTTTTGGTGAGGTCAATGGTTGGGAGGCTGAGTTGAACTCTAGGTAGTCAAAGTCACAGTGTATTTGGACCCAGGGGGTTCATTTCTTCTTCTGGCATTTTAAAGTTTATGAGTTTTGTATCAACAAGGTTTTGGAAAATGTGGGCATGTTTGTGCTGGAGAGCTATGAAAAGCAAAATCAAAAGCAATTAGGGAGAGGATCTCACTTGTAGCAAAATTGGCATAATGTTTATAGGGAAAAAGAGGAAAATATCTTTGGGGGTGTCAAGTTAGAAAGAGTTGCTAGGAAGAAAGTGTGGCATGGTATATATGTACTGAGCTTGTACTGTGTGCTGAGCACTCTACTTTGTTTCAGTTTAATCTGCACAATGACCATGACCTCATGAGGTAGGCACTGTTTACTTTCCCATGTTATGCCCAAGGAAATGGAGGCTGAAGGAAGCACTGTGCTTTTCCCAGGGTCTGATTGTGGCAAGATTTGAACCCAGGTAATTGATGCTAGAATATAATCTCATTTCAGGTATATTGTTCTGGAAGAGCTTGTTCCTATATAGAAAGGACCTAGGCTTTGGAGCTAGCCAGCCATGTGTGTAAGCTCCAACACCATCATTTACTGGCTGTGTGACTTTGGGCAAGTTACTTACCTTGTTGGAGCTTCCACTTTTGCAAAACTGAGATAACCACACCTACTTTTCAGAGCTGGCATCAAGTTTAAATGAGATTTACTTGTATGTCAAGTTTCTGATGTAACTTCACAAAGAAAAACCTTTAAATGGCCAATAAGCTTGTGAACAAATGTTTGAGTTCATTAGTCATGATGGAAGTGTAAATTAAACCCACAACAAGATATCACTTTATATCCACCAGAATGGATAAAATTAAAAGATTACAGTATCAAGTGTTGGTGAGGAGGCAAAGTAATTACAGTTCCCTTATGCTGTCGGTTGAGAGTGTAAATTGGAACAAAGCCTTTGCAAAATATTTTGGCAGGCTCTACTAAAGTAGAAAATATGCATATCCCATGGCCTGACAATTTCGTTCCTGAGCATGCATTCAAGAAAAATGACAGTTCATAATGTGCAGAAACTAGAAATAGCACAAATGTTCATCAAAAAGAAAAGGAATAAGCACATAGTAATGGAAGCTACGTGGAATATTATTCAACAACAAACTATTAATAGATGCATAGATAAATTTCACACATATTATGAGTGAAAGAAGGTAAGCAAAATGCATATGTATTATATGATTTCACATGTAAAATTCCATTTATATGGTTCCATTTATGTGTAATTTATATGAGATTCAAGAATAGACAAAAACAAATATCTGGTTATAGAACTCTGAGCAGTGGTTGCACTAGGGCAGCATATAAGCTGAGAAAGGACACAAGGTACCTGAAAGATTTCCTGAATTTAGTCTCGGCTACATGGGGGTAGAGAGGGCAAATGTCAGAAAGATTTGTGGACATTATTGAAAATGTCATAGGGCAAAAATATTGAGAGACAATGTGTCTGGTAGTAAATGCTCAACAAGCATTAGAACTTTTGTTGTCTTGTTTTCTAGTTAAAATTATAACATGTAGGTTACCAGAGTTCCATCAACAAAGGAAGCATAAGGCCAGTTTATAGTTCATAAATGAGATAGGACCCCATGGAGAAAGCTAGGTTACCACACAGACTAGATGAAGTGGCCCCATGGGATGAATAAGTAGCATCATATGGATGTGGGTAGAGAAAGATGCATTGCTCCTCTAGCTATAGGAAGCTTTGTGGAAAGGGGACACATTCCAAACAATTGATGGGGAAGGAAAGAGAGTGAGGTTAGAAGTCGGCAAAGTTCAGGCCATGTGTGCGGAGATTTGAAAAGCTCTCTTTTTATTTATTTATTTATTTATTGATTGATTGATTGATTGATTGTCTTTTTGAGACAGGGTCTCTCTGTGCATTCAGGCTGGCCTTGAGCTCATTTTTGTAGCCCAGGCTGGTCTCAAACTCGCATTGATCCTCCTGCCTCAGCCTCCTGAATGCTGGGATTACAGGTGTGTGCCACCACACCCGGTGAAAAGCTCTCTTTAACTAGGGTGTGCAAGAAAGTGTGTGACGTAGGAGAGCAAGTTCAGAGGCTGGGAAAGTTGTGGAAAAAATATTGAGTTCTGGGATGAGCAATTTGGACATATTTATATTGGCACTGGAGAACTTGAAAGGTTGCTGAGTCACACTGTGAGGTTTGTGTTTTGGCGATTACTCTGATAAATAAATGTGCCAAGAAAGAACTGCAAAAGACTAAATTCCAGAGAGAGTAGTCAAGGGTAAGGTCCAGAGTGTTTGCAATGATAACAGGCTAGGAGCATATAGGACTCAAATATGGTGGGCTTCCTCTTGCTACTACATAGCAGGAAAGCCCAGTTTATTGTACAGCCAATAGGTTAGAGCAGTGATGGTGAACTGCTGTATATGTGCGCAGCAGGCATGTAGAGCCCTCTCTGTCAGCGCACAAGCAAGTCTCCCCAGAATTTCCCCAGCAACCACTCATTGGGTAACAGTGCATATAGGGGCCATGTACTTGCTAGGAAAGAAATAGTGGCACCAGGCAATGACATCACAAGTGGTGATCCATTAGGTGTCACTTGCCTGGGCTCTCACATGGCTGGCTAGTGAGCTGTCAAGAATAGCTACATATCTCCACATAGATCTAGATATATATTATATATTATGTGTCATATAAAATATCTATGTATCTAAAGAACTAGATCTATATATAGATAAATGTATTTGTTTGGAAAGATTGTGAGATTTATATATTTGTCTTTATTAACTTAAGGTTTTAGCTTTGAGATTTCTTATGAAAAACTGAAATTTATTATCTAAAATTTAGGAAAGAGATGTTCTTTTTTTCCTGTATTTTAGGGAAGTTTTTTTTTCTGTATTTTAGGGAAGGGGATATGTTCTAATTAAGAGACTGATATTCTTTTAATGTTAACTGCTACCTTAGCATGTTTAAATCTGCAGCATTGTATGTAGTTGTTTAGGAAGAATTCCTTTATTTATTGAAGAATAATAATTTATTTGTGGAGAATTTATTCATTTATTTTTTGCCTGTGATTTTAGCAGAATACCCAACAGTGTAAGAAATGTACTCAGGTGCCTTTTTCAAGCAGGCCAAAAGCTAATGGTTGGTGGAACTCTGCCTCCCTGCAGTGGCAGGCAGCATATGCAAGAGGAACCCAAGGTGAGAATCACTGCTATAGGTTGATTCAGGGAATATCCAGTTCTTTAGTGTTAGCTAATAGTGTTACTATTTTTGGTATAGGGCTAGATTTTTATTGAGTGTGTCATTTAAAAAAAATTGTGTTTTTATGAGCTCTAAGTCTTGGACACCAAAAAGGTGACTACTGCAAAAAAGCAAAATGGAAAACAGATAGTGGAAGATCATTCCAATGGGCCTAATAGTAATCAGGAGTGAATGAACACAACAGAAAGACATTGTGTGTTCTACGTAATGAAAGTGTTGTGTGTCACACATAAAGTGTGAGGTTACACTTTGACAGCAATCATAAAAGTGCTGCCGAACTTAGTGACACTGAAAAGAAAAGAAATGTCATTTCCAGTATCTTAGTTTTTACAACTATGTTTCTGAAACAAATCATCTGCCAGCTGCCAGATTTCCAATTTCACTGGGCTTAGCAAACAAGGATGTCTCTCTGATGGAGATTTTTATGGAAAAGGCCACGTCTCTGGGAGTAATTCCTTTTCCCCCATGATTTCCCAAAAGAAGGGTAAAAGTATGCAACATATCTCTGAGATGTGACTCAGCAGAAATATGGTTAAAGATCAAGTCCGGTGCATGATGAGTGATGTTAGCCTGCATTTCACCACTGACTATTACCCCAATGCTTGAATGACAACAGATATCAACAATCATGCAAGGCCAGAAGTAATTTTCTGTTGTGCTGTTGGTGACATCATGAGAAAAGAGCTGGTGAAACTGGGATCTTTGCCTGGAAGAACACAAGGGTAGATATCTCCAGTGCTGGGATGGAGGCTTCTGGGGTGTGTGTAACATCTGGTTTTACACAGTTAAAGAAGCAAAACATCCAGTCATTTAGTTTGATTGTATTATACATCACAGAAATCAGGAAAAATTAGATATCTTCAAAGATGTCATGAAAATGATAGATGACATCATGGCTTGTGCTTTTAATTTTTGACAGTTCCAAGCTTCTTGATGAGGTTCAGGCATGGTCTTATTACTTTTTACAGGCACATTACTTTGTACAATAATATCCAGTGACTGTGCAGAGGATGAGTCCTGGAGAGATCTGTAGTCTTTTTGGATGAAATTAGGCTGTTTATGAATGAAAAAGGGCAGGAATATTCACAGTACCCTGATATGGTCTGGCTTAACAACCTCATGGTGGTTTTGATTTTTTCATAAATTATTTTGTCTTTATTAACTTAAGGTTTTAGCTTTGAGAACAGAAGAATGTTTTAGTGATATCAAAACACTTTAAGAAAACTGCAGGTTTTTGAAAGAGACTTTGCAAGTGGTCAGCTGAAATATTTTCCAGATCTGAAATGCATTTAGAAAATTACACAACATCCAGCAACAATCCTATAAGCCATTAGAAAATATACATGGAATTTTCTAGCATTGAAGAAGTTTCAAAGAAGAATTATATTTTATTATTACCTTTACATACATAATGATCACATACGTCAACAGGGAATTTATACATGTACATAATATATTTTGATTCTTTTTCTTATTCCCTTCAACCCTGTCCAATTAGAAAATATTGTCTCTGTTGTTTTCCTTCCATTCTTCTTTATCCATTTTTTATCTTCTCCTTGCTGTCCCTTGTTTCCTTACTCATTTGAATATTTTCTTCCCACTTTCTAATACGTATCCTTCATCTTTGTCCTTATTTACCCTTTCTTTGGCTTTCCCACACAAGGGAAGCAATATAATATTTAAGCATGTATGTCTGATTTATTTCACTTAAAATTATTAAGGAACATCCATTTACCTACAGATGTTTCAAGTTTATCTTTATGGCAGAGTAACACTCTATTGCATATAAAAACCAAATTTTCTTTATCCATTCATTTATTGATGGGCATATGGACTGTTTCCAGGGTTTAGTTATTGCAAGCCATCCTGATATATGGAAATGTGTATATTGCTGTGGTATGATGCTTTGAACTTTTTTTTGAACGATACCTAGAAGGAGAATAGCTGGGTCAAAGGAATCTTTAGTTTTTAAAAGAATCTCTGTATTGATTTCCACAGTGGTTGTACCAGTTTATGCTCTAATCAACAGTGCAGAAGTGTTTCTTTTTGCCCATAGCCTTGCCACCATTTATTGTTGGTTGATCTCTTGATAATAGTCATTCTTTCTGGAGATGGGCTCTCAGTGTCATTTTAATTTGCATCTCTTGAATGACTAATGATGTTGAATATTTTTTTCATGTATTTATTTGCTATTTGTACTTCTTCATTTGAGGGGTGTGTATTAGTTTCAGATGTACATTTTTGGATTAGGTTTTTACTATTAAGAGGTCTGTTATTTTGAGTTCTTTACAATACTCTGCATTTAATCTTTGTCTGACAACAATATGCAGTGTCTCAACTATTGCGAATGTGCTACAAACATGTTCTGAAACTCATGTTGTTATCTCTTATTAAAAGTAATAAAAATTAAAATAAAAAATAGCAAGATAATATGGAAGGAATCGAACCCACAAAATGAACTGAACATTGCACTTTGAATGATTAATAAATATTTTATAAAGTGGGGATCCAGTTGTAGTATGGTCTGCTGTTCATTTCCAGTTCCTTGTCATGATTTTAGATGGTGGCTGGCATGGCATTTGGTATTGGGGCTTGAACTTGGGTCCTTGTGCTTGCCAGGCAGATGCTTAGGCTGCTGAGCTATCTCCGAACCCTCATATTCTTTTTTTCTTATATTACCTAAGATACTTCTAGAGTGGTATTGAAAGCAATTTTAGGAGCTTGGGAAATATTTTGGTTTCATGTTGGAATCTTAATCATCAAAGATAATGGTGTTAGGAAGTGAGGGTTTTTGTGGGGCTGTTAAGATTTTAGCTGTTTTTTTGGTTTGTATTTTCAAAGAGAATAAAAATACTAAAGAGCATCAGAAATGATACACAATTTCATTAAATAAAATTACAGAAATTAAAAAAATCTTTGTCTGAGACATAGCTGGTAAAATATTTTTCCCAGTTTATAGGTTATCTCCTCACTCTGTTAGTGGTTAATTTTGTTGTACAAAGCTTTTAAATATTATGTGGCCCTAGCTGTTGTTTCTTATGCAAAGAAAAAATGTAGGAACAGGGTTTTTATAGTTCTATAATATGGAGACAATTTTGGGATTTTTTACTTCTCCAGAAAAAGTCAAATTTGAGGAACTTGATCTTTCCTGCTTACTCTGGTTAGGTTTTGGAAATCTGGAAATGGAGCTGTTGGAATTTCAAGAAAGCTGTCTCTGGAAAAGTAAATTCCATGATTTCCATACTACTCAAGAAGACAGGACAGAGTGTGAATGGATGGCAAAGGATAGCACAGTGGCCATAGAACTCTTAAAGTGTGTAATTTTCTGCCAAATAATTTTAAAGCAATGGAAGGATTTAGGAGTGCTTTTTTTTTTTTTCTGTTTGGGTTACCACATGTTTGTGAATTATGTCAAATCTGATATAAGAAGCAGACCAACAGATGACCGGGGCACTGCACGTATCACTCTCAAACTAATGAAATATGAGCCAAAGTTTGACAAAGTATCAGCATGCCTGCAGCAGTAAAGATCATATTAATTATGCAGATGCACGCCAACTTCTAAACTAACATGTCAGTATTCAGGCTTAATTGCAGTGTTTGCACTTTGTAATAAACAAGTGGTTTCTGGGTTGCAGTTCGGACACTTGGTCTCAAAAATCTTCATTATCACTGGGCTAGTGCTCAGGAATAGGAGTCCATGTCAGGAATGCTGCCTGTTCATATAGCTGTACTGAGGGAGAGGTCAGCAGGGCAACCACTTGGCCAGTGGAGGTCTGTTGCCATGGAGCAGTTTTCTGGAGACGTGCCAGCTGTGAACCATGAGCAGTCAGTGCTCAGGCTGCACTGACATGGATAAAAGGATCAGGAGGGCACAGACACACTAAGATGGCGCCTTCTCTGTAGCAGGTGTCCCTCAAAACCATTCTACTTTCTCCTGTTCCATGAAGAGCTTTTTAGGCCATCCAGCCTAGGCTAGCCACCATTTAGCTTACCTCTCAAGTCTCTTGACTGCCCCATGTCATCCATTGCCATTGGCTTCATTTGCTTGTCTTTTCTGTCAGAAATTTTGTTTTAATTTAAATTTAAATTATGTCTTTATTTTTTATTTATTTTACTGAGAAAAAAGAATAGCATGAAACAGTTTCAGTACAGGTTTGGGGGACATTTACAATAATTAATACATTGCATGTTGTTATTTTCTTGATAGTTATTCAGAGGACAAAATGCAGATCTGATATCTTGTCTAAACAATATTAGTATAAACTTTTATTCTCAGTGAACTAAGAGAAAATAGCAGTATATCTATCCTTTTTACTTTTTTTAATTTGTATTTAGTACAGGGCCTACAGGGTCTCACTACATAGATCGGACTTGTAGTGATCCTCCTGTTTCAGCTTCTTAAGCGCTGGGATTACAGGTGTGCGCCCTCATGCCCAGTCTCAATCGCTGTCTCAGTGTGCTCAGGGATGGGGCTGGCACGCTGGCTGCTGGGCTCTGCCTAAGAAGGCACATTAGTCTGTGACCTATCAGGCTGGCCTCCTTTTTTTCTTTAAGTGTACTTAATACATGATCTACAGGGTCTCATTAAACAGATCAGACTGGTAATGATCCTCCTGGCTTTATTCTCCTAAGCGCTATGCCATGCCCAGTCTCAATCGCTATCTCAGTGTACTCTGGGGTTGGCTCCAGCACAGCATGCCAGGGATTGAACTCTGGTCCCTGTATCTGCCTAAAGAGGCACTTTAATCTGCTGAGTTATCTGGCCAACCCTTGTCAGAGATTTTTAAAGGCAAAAAACTGGCTTTACCACTGTCCTTCTCAACTCTAGAGGCTGGCACTGCTGTAGGTTCAGATGAGACCTAATTTACCAGTGACATGGTTCTGTTATTTGTGGCCCATATTCTCTATGCCATCACACTGTCCTCACTTGCCCCACTGACTTAAGTCAAGATCATTGCCCAAATCCTGACCTGGGAGATGTTGATTAGCCTCTTGTGGAGAACAGTGCACTCTGCTGCACTGAGAGTCTTCAGCCCTATCTCTGGTCATACAGTGGAACCTTGGTTTACAATTGCTTTGGTTTGCAAGCAATTTGGTTTACAAATGGAAACATTTTACAAAATTTTTGTTTGTTTGTTTGCAAACTGCATCAGGTGACAATGACCATGGCTGTCTTTCCCATACAAACACAAATGTAGCCATCTTTTCTAAAATTTTAGAACACATTAAGTTCATGAGGTACTACTCCTTTAGAAAATTTATTTAAAACAAACTGAATGGTAATTTTTTTCTTCCTGTGCAGCAAGTGGCATAGGGGAAGGCAATGTTTTGTACCTCTTAGAAAGAGAGAGAGAAAAAAAAAATCTAGGAGATTGTAAAGCCAAATAATTACTTTTATCAGCAAGAAGTCAGAATACTGAACTGAACAGGTACTATTCTCCCTGATTTTTTAATTTTCTTTAAATGTCATTTCTGTGCTTTCAGTGTGGAGAGAATCACTTCAGGAGTTAGAGAGTGAAAGACTAAAAAGAAAGGAAAAATTTGAGAGACTTAGAGGGCTGGGGATCAGCTGCTATTTGAGACCAATTTCCACGTTTCCTGGCAAAGGAGCCCAGGACACATTTTTCCTCTCTATAAAGCTGTGGAGCTATGTAGGTCTTGGCAAGATCCGGAACACTTTAGCTTTTTGGAAACATGCTGTGATCACTTCCTGGAATAAGATGTGGGTGGCTAAAAAACTAGAACGAACATCTCTGTGAGAAAAGCAACTTAGAGAGTGATATAAACATACCTGGCTGCCACTTAAGACTGCAGCTGCAAGGTGGCACATGAATGAGTCCCATCAAATACCAGAGAGATATCTAGGGAACCTGAGGGCCATATGTAACTGAAATCCTATGTAATTGATGTTCAGGGAAAATTTCCCTCTTTCATTTTCTATACTCAGCTCTTCCATCTTAAAGTTTGTTTTATAAAATAGGATTTAATTTTTAAAATGAAATTTAAAGGTGTCAGACATCTTGACATGGTAGGACCATCACTAATTGTAGAGATTCTAAAATTCCAGTGTTAGAGGGTAGACATACATATTAGATGTGGGCATGTGACAGAATGACGTCAAGAAGAAGATATTCTTTGCTATGCTGGGTGTTATGGTTTCTATCTAGTTGTCCTCCCAAAGCCTCAGGTAGTCATGGGGCAGGGACTTCTAGAGTTTGAGACAAATCACGATCCATTGGGATTATGTGTCTTAGTACTGCTGGGATATGGGTGTGGTCTGAGGTGAATATTCTGAGGCAGAGAGCCTGAATGTAATGAGAGAGACCGAGAAACAGACTCTTGCTCTGTTGCTCTCTGTTGCCCTGGTTGGTTGGTTGCCTCTGTCGCCATTTTGTTGCTGTCCCACCACCATGAACTGGATGCTGTGTGTCCTGTCCAACTCAGCTTTGAGCCAGCAGAATATGGACTGAAACCTCCAGTAACTTGTGAGCTAAATAAACCCTTCCTTCCTTCCTTTGTGTGTTGGGTATTTGTTCCAGCAACAAGAGAAGAGTAATTAAGACACTGGGACGGAGATAACATTAGAGAGATTGATGAGTTTGGCCCAAAAACAGTAGAACTATAAGGCTTTCTGAGTCTAGAGATCAGCCTGTGAAAAGACTTGGAAATCTGAAGACTGTCTTGTGTTCAAGGATGTCCAAATATCTTGATATGACTGAGAATGAAGTCAGTCTGTATGCATTTGGCCTGGGGTAGGGCTGTTGCTGAAGATTATAGCCTAGACCATGAGATAAAGACCTTCAAACGTCATCCATGGGAAGGAGAAAAGCTCCCAGGAGGCTTAAACATTACACTTCTCAGTTGTAATTTTTAGAGGATATTGATTAGAATTAGTCAAATCCTCTCATAATGGAATTTCAGGAGTCAAGAATATGGGTGAGCCGGGCGTGGTGGCGCACGCCTGTAATCCCAGCACTCAGGAGGCTGAGGCAGGAGGATCGGTGTGAGTTCGAGACCAGCCTGGGCTACAAAAGTGATCTCAAGGCCAGCCTCAACTGCATAAGGAGACCCTGTCTCAAAAAGACAAAAAAAAAAAAGAATATGGGTGAGTCAATTTTTTCTTGAAAAGGGAGCTTCATTAGCTATCCTTACATCACCCCATGTGGGAGCACTTGGAGCATAGAACTTGGTTTTACCTTGCTTAGAAAGGATTTACTTTTGTCCTTTATAAGAAAGCCTACTCTCTACGCTGGGGTACTATGGCAATTAATTAGTTAATGTTTGGGAGGTATAAAAGGAACAGAAAGCTGTGTGCATAGAAAGTCATATAAATGCTAAGTGTTATTGTTTTCCATCTGATTTTCCTCCATTCTATCTTAGTTTCATATGAAAGTAGTTATAACAGCATCAGTTAGGACTCCTCTGGCTAATTATGCTGCCAATAAAAGGAAAAGAATTCCCGTTCACACTTTCATTGTGATTTCCTTCTGTCTCTGAACCCTGCCTCCCCTTTCTCTAGTGCATTGCTGGGAGTGACTAACTACTCAGAGGTTCACAGAAGTAATCACTGCTGTTGCCTCTCCATGCTCATTGCAGTCTGTGAGATACCAATGTGCTCCTTACAAGTTAGCAGCAAATGGATTTCAGGGTTTACTGAGCAAACACTATGCAGGAGACACAAATAAACATGCCAGGGCTTTCTACCCACTTGGTGCTGCTTTTCTGTGAGAAGGGTAGAGATGCCCCTGCTTCTGCTACAGGTAACATACAGCAAACTTGGGGAGGCTGAGGTGGTGGTGTTCTCCATGAGCAACACCAGCAAACTATAAGGTAACTGATGCAAATATGGATTCCTCTCCATATCAGCAGTCTTTTATCATGATAATGTCATACAGCAAAGCAACCCCAAATCCAGTGACTTACACCACTGGGCATTTGTTTAATCTAAGAAACTACACGTTAATGATTCAGATCTGGCTACTGGTTGATGATTCAGTTATTCAGCTGGATAGCTTCTGGTTTCAGCCAATATCTGGGGCTTACCGGGCTATTGGCAGTGGTCATCCTTGGAATGGCTATCTCAAGGGACTGAGCTCTGTTTCCACTGTCTCATTCTCCATTTAGCTGGTGTGTGTGAATCATTCTTAGGACATTGTAGGGAGGGTAGAAGAATTAAGAAGGGCATCCAAAAACCTCCTTGAGACTTAGATTCAGAAACAATATATCTTCATTTTCATCTTTTCAGTTTACCAAAGAAGGAGACATTGCAGGACCCGGATTCAGAAGACAACACAATGCAAAGGACAGCATTAGGGAAGAGGTGAGGAAATGAACTATTAATATGATTAGCATGCCACAACACTCCTTAGGTCTAGGCTTTCTAAATGCATAGGGCTAAGACATTTACCAGTCTGATCATTTTCACAGAAAATTATTCTGGTAATCAATGAAGTCTGAAAACAACTGGAAGCAAGTGAATGCAGCAGAACAGTTGGAAGTTGGAAAAGACATGAGCTTACTGGCTGCCCGGGCCAACCTTACCCTAGATCAGTGGTGGTGACCTCATGACAGCTGTGCCTTTTTTTCTTTTAAGACAAGAGATGTTAATGTTTTGAGGTTTTTTTTTTTTTTTTTTTAAGCTAAGACCTTAGTATTCAGGTTTAATTGAAGTGTTGTTACTTTGTGATAAGTGAGTGGGTTTTGAGTTTCAGTTTGGGCCCTTGTCTTTAAAAGGGCTGCCATCATTGCCCTAGAAGCTCATTAGCTGTCTGCTTTCAATTTCTGCATCTCTAGAACTGAGTTGAATCTCTTCAACTGTCTATGAAATCATGTGCCCTGTGATGCTACACCTACTGCCACCTTGAGAAATCCCAATGAAACTTAATGGGGAACCCTGGAAATCTGGGGAGATTTTAGGAGAAAGAGGTAGAAGAAAAATAGGAATAAAATCTCAGTGGGAGAGGAACTGAAGGAGCATTGGAATATAGAGTGATGTGGCAAAAAGGAAAACATCTGAATTGTAAACTGAACACAGATTGTGGTGTGTCCTTAGCAGCTGAGACACAGTGGTTAGCTAATGTGCTATCGTCTTTTGGAGACATCTGAAAATTGAATCATAGAAGGTGGAAACAAAATTGTCATACACTGAAATAGGGCTTTGATGTCTAAAGTTGGACGTTATGTCATTTGGAACTTTCTTATAAAGCTTCTGTGTTAAATAAATCAGCATTCATTGTAAGGATGTAGTCATAAAGGTAATGTTTGGCCTGTGTCTTTTTCCATATATTTGATAGGACTAGTCCTTTCTCCAACCTTGATGGACAATTTAGGTGGTCTCCATGTCACTCTTGAGTCCTATAAAACCCTCTGCTTAGTAATTTAATGTCTATTTTGTGTCCAAGAGTCCAAATTTTGATCCTGGTTTAAAGTGCTGTCTTCCCATTTTGTTTTTTTAAATGTCACCACTTAAGAAGTGCTAGGAGAAGGAAGCCTGTGGCCAGGAGGAGGAATATGAACTTCTGCTTCTCCCTCTCACTCACTTCAGTGTTTAATCCTCCTACCACTTTAAAGTACAAATTCTGTGTGTGTAGGATTTAAGGAAGGGAGAAGAAAGAGAATAGGTCCATCTTCCTTTGATGGGTACAGTTATAGACCGAGTCTTGTACCCTCTGACCCTTTTCTTTTCCTTTTTTTTAATGTATTAAATACAGGGCCTACAGGGTCTCACTACATAGATTGGACTGTTAGTGATCCTCCTGTTTACAGCCTCCCAAGAACTAGGATTATAGGCCAATGCCACCATTCCCAGTCTTAATCGCTATTTCAGCATGCCCTTGGCAGGGGGGCCAAGGCCAACACAGCATGCTGGGAATTGAACCCTGGCCACTGTGCTCTGCCTAAGCAGGCACTTTAGTCCACTGAATTATCTGGTTGGCCCCCTGACCCTTTTCTTGAAGTCCTTCAGAGACACCCTAACTTAGGTTGGGTATGAGGTAGTGGCTGGAACTGGAGAAGAAGTCAAGGAAGTGTTTTTCTGCAGGCAAAATGGGAAGCAAAGTGACCTGAGTTAAATACAGAGCGGTAGCCTGGCACAGGAATTACTGGAGCACTTGCCCTGGCTTCAGGTGTTTGTACTTCTCCGCCCATCAGACATTGGTGAGGAGACACCATGGCAACAGGGTGTGCTGGGCCATAAACTCCCAGAGACTTGAAGTGATTTGCTCCTACAAAAACAGCAGCTTCAGCTCCAGGGCAAGCTACCAAACGCAGTTATTTTCAGGTGTGGAATGTTAGGAAAACGCACAGAAGCTGGGAATAGAAAGAACAAAACTAGTGAAAGGGATCCCAAGGATCCAGTGATGTGCTGAGTCTTCTACCCGTCCTTGTGTCGGATATCTCTTGCTTCCATTACCATGAAGAAGGTGAAGGGCACGCATGTACTTCTTAGCTTCTTCTTTCTTAGCCTACGGGCATCTTGCCATCTCCACTTTCCTCTATGTTGAGGCTTAGTTACTCCTTTCAAGTGTCTCTCCTAGGTGGGATCAAAGACCCTTCCTCATATTTTGATTTTCTTTCAAGGTTCTTGCTGGTCTGGAGGAGACAATTCTTCCTTGTGTCTTGTCTGGGAGTGTTGGCTATTCAACCCAGCCCTTTCTTCTCTGACTTGTCTATTAGCTTTTATTCAGCCTAATTTTTAGTCAAGATTGTTCAAGGAGAAGTCAGATACCATCCCCTGTGACCCTATCTGTGGCATGGCACACTTCGATAAATCAGAGCATAGCTCTCTCTGAAGGAATCCTCAAAAATCTCTGCCAGTAGTGAACTCCCAGCTGTTTTATAAGAAATTTAGAGGCTTGTAATTTGGTGGTGGTGGTGGTAGGGAGTCCTCTTTTATTCTACTACCTTTGTTGGAATGTGCCTTCAGGTAAGCCATTTCTTACAGCCTGTTACACTTTACATGATCTTCTGTAGGAAGGATCAGCTGTGTGCTGGGCCCAGGGTATAAGCTTTAAGGGTCGGAGTGGAAGCCTGCGGTCTAGAAGCTCTCTGTCTGGCAGGAGAAGGGACACCTGAGACATTCTCCTCTTCAGTTAACCAGTTTTGCCAAGTCTGGCAGGTAGCTCTTTGAAACCATGGCAGAGCGTGAGACTTTGCATTTCTCCCTTTTATTAATGTGATGTGGTTTGTGTCCTCCAAAATTCATGCTGAAATTTCATTGTCAAGATGATGGTGATGGGAGGTAGATCCTTTAAAAGGTGGTTAATTTGTTAAGAGGACTTAATGTCTTTTTTTCAAAACTGAGTTGTTTTTAATGGGGCTGTATTAGTTACAGAGAGTGTGACTTATTCTAAAGCAAGGATGACCCTCAGTGCTGTTTCATCTTGCACACATGAACCTGCTTGCCCCTTCAACTTCCATCATGTAGGAACAGAGCATGAGGTCCTAACCAGATGGGGCAACCAATCTCAGACTACCCTGCATCCTTGAGCCAAACATAAATAAATAAATTAATACAGAATAAACAAGTTCTGTATTTTTTCTTTATAAATTACTCATCATTAGATATTCTGTTGTAGCAAAAAAAATGTGGATTAAATCATGGATGTTCCTAAAAAGATCTGACTGATTGAATAAAAAAAGTAGAGCCTTTTGGTTTTGAAAGGAAGTGCCATATTTCTTTCTTTGAGGTTAAGATATTTAAGGAAGAAAGTCCTAGAGTTCATTCTGAGCAATCACAGAAGAGTGCATATATTTTATCGAAAAGAAATTGGTGGGTGCATCCCTGCCAGGCTCACTGAACTGAGAGTATTATAGAAGGGAAAGCAAGGTGCCATAGCAGTTCTGAGCAGAAAGCAAATTTTAAGCATCAACCTTACAGTTTAAAAGTCATTCAGGAAGGAGGCCTGTGGAAGCTTTGACAAATAAACAATCCATGGGTCCAAGGAGTCTGAGAATTCGTATTCTTTGCAGCAGGGTGATACTTAGCAACCATTCCTCCACAGTCGCTGGTTTTCTATTTCTGTCAGGAGCTGATTTTGAGTCATGCAGTAACACTTTTTGGTATACCTCATAATTGCAGGGAGTGGATGGAATAGATCACTTTGGAATCTTAAAGTGTGAATTCCAGTTCTTCCACTTTCAAGCTCTGTATTTTTGTATATTTTTCTACCTCTCTGAGTTTCTTTGCAAAATGAGGGTAGTTATAACTACCTTTACAGACTTGTGATAAAGTTTAAATGAGATATGTGGGCAAAAGTCTTGGGATGTAGTAGGAGGTCCACAGTATCCATTTCATTCTTGCCTTATAGGTAGAATGCTGGAGGGTTTGAAAAGAAAGGTGAGAATGACTCACTTTCTCTCTAGAGCAGGGATAATTTATGATCTTGGTCAACAAAGACTCAACTGTGGGAAGCCACCTTTAGTTTGATAGTTTGCATTGGTCCTTAGATTCATGTGTTTTGTGAGGCAAGGGATTTGCAAGGCCCATGCCATAAAATGCCCCAACTAGAAAAAATAAAGAACTGAGAAAATTTCTTCAACACTAGATGAGTGTGTGAAGGAGTGGAAGAAATTGGAACACATGTCACTTGTTCTTGCATTTGTTCATCTGTTACTTGTTAGGAGAGCAGAGTATGTGTGTGGGAAATAACTCCTGCTCCAAGGTGTGCAGCTAGGACCTCACTCCTTACCCCATAATGTCTTCCGTTATATAGGTCAGTCTTCAGTGGTCACTTTCAAGCCAGTAGCTGCACATGCTTCTCAGTCCAGGAAAGTGTTCTGGTGTCCTTACGTGAAGGCAGGCAGGCCTATTGGGCTTTCCTGGAATTCCAACATAGAATTTGTATGTTTATGATTTTATCTCCTACATGAGACTATGAAGGCATCGTAAGTACCTTCATCTCTCTTTTTCTATGTCCAAGGCTCTCTTTATGCTTTGTAGTTAGTAGGCCGCAATAGATTTTTGTGGGTGGATGGATAAGTCAGCCAGGTTCATTCTGCTGCATTTCACAGGCACTCTGTTTGCCACAAATCACCTCCTAGGTTACTGGGGAGCCCCCAGGTCGGGTGTTATCAGTATCTAGAATTACAAGCTTACTTGAAATTCTCCAAGCTCCCACTAATAAATGTCTACTAGGTGCTGGGCTTAATCTCTGTGTAGGAAGGGAGATGGGCTAATCACTTAGGGCTCAATCAGCCTCAACTTTCTCAGCCAGGGACAAGGGTGACGGAGTTAGAACAGGCTTCACGGCACAGAATGCCTTTTTCCTGTGTATTGCATCTCTCCCCAGGAAGCATCTAGCAAGGTGGGAGGTGACTGACCAGGATGGTCTGCAATAACTTTTTATTTATTTATTTATTTATTAAACTTTATTTATGATATGACCAGCTCAGCCTGCCTTGGGGGTAGGGTTGGCGCAGCATGTGGTGCCAGGGATTGAGCTGCGGTCTCTATCATTGCTTAAGCTTGCCTAAAATGGCGCTTTAGACTGCTGAGCCATCTCGCTGGCCCCTGCAATGACCTTAAAGAAATGGAAGTTCCTGAAAGAACTGTGAAGAGAAAAACCTAGATTTCAATGAACTTATTAGAGTGGAGGCAAAGGAGAGAGATGAGTAAGATGAAGTGCAGGGGAGGGACAGCGAGGCAAAGATGAAGTTATTAAAGTCTAAATAGCATGAGAATAATTTCATGGATTTTCTTAAAACCACATTTTATTTGAAACCTACAAACTTCTGGTTCTAATTATTTCATCGGTTATATTTCTCCTTGCTGTGAAATCTTGCAAATGAGACTAAATTCTCCAGTAATGATATTTCCCAGTTGCTGTGATCATATTTTCACTCATGATAGCAGATATGTAGTTTGTTCAGAGTGGCATTAGTTCTTGTGTTTCTCAAAGCCTAAGAAATTCAGGAACAGAAGTCAATGAGTTTTATAAAACTTTATTACCACATGGGTGGAGGTTTATTTCTAAGTCCAGGTTTTCTCCCTTTTCCCCTCCATTTCTCCCTTGCCTCTTTTATTCACTCATCAAACATTTATTGAACAATCTAAAATTCACCAGCTGGAATGCAGGGGTGGGCAAGAGAAATGTAGTCCATAACTATCCAGTATAGGTTTCTAGGAGCTAGTAAGTTCCATTCATACATTTGTTCAATAAACATTTGTAGAATGCTAGATATTTGATTATCTCCGTGTTACACATTGGGAATGCAGAGATATACAAAAGAAAAGGACAAATTGCCTTTTCTTCTGTAAGACTGCAATTTGTGTGGGGAAGGATGTTAAAAGCAGAACTTTATAAAATAAAAACATAATGAGGGCTGGTGATATAGCTCAGTGGATTAAGTGCTTGCTTAGGGAAGCACAGGGGTTAGGGTTTGGTTCCTGGCCCCACCTGCCATGCCAGTCCTGCTGTCAAGCGCGCTGAGCTGGCAATGGAGTGTGGGCATGTGAGCTGGCGATGGAGTGTGGGCGTGGTGGTGTGCACCTGTAATCCCAGCACTTGGGAGGTACAAGCAGGAGGATCATTATGAGTCAGTAGTGACCATACCAAAAAAAATCAAACCAAACCAAACCAAAACTCTGTACAAAAAAAAAAAAAAAAAAAAAAAAAAAAAAAAAAAAAAAAAAAAAAAAAAAAAAAAAAAAAAAAAAAAAAAAAAAAAAAAAAAAAAAAAAAAAAAAAAAAAAAAAAAAAGACAAAACATAATGATGTTGGAAAGATAGTAGTTCAGCAGACATGGTTATCTTTTCTTATTGGCTCATGCTTCATGAATGTGTTCAATCTTGAGTTCTAGAAATGCATATATGTGTTTTAATGTAATTATGGATGTGTGTGTGTGTGTGTGTGTGTGTGTGTGTGTGTGTACAGGCAGAAAAATGTGTCTTTCCTTCTTTATTCATTTTCAAGAAGGAATAAATTCTTAAGGGGAACATAAGATATCAAGTGAATATTTTACTCCTGTTGATTGCTCTTTCTTATCACCAAGAAAATCCAAGGCATCTAAGGCGCTCTTCAAGTCTGTATTGATGGAAAGCTAAAAGGACAGCAGATTCAACCATGGCTAGGGCTCTTGTTCTCATTGATTTCAGTGGCTTTGTAATATTCTCAGGGGCTCTAGTCCTTACCTGGAAACCTGGGCTCCACATTTGGGTAGGATTCTAATGCTTTATGTCAGAAGTAGGGTAGGAAAAGCCACAAAGAATATTGTTTCTGTCTGTGGTATAGTGAATTAACTTGTATGTGTGAGAGGATGACATCACAGCTCATTCCAGCCCTCCCACAGTAACAAATAGAAGACCTCACAAGCAATCCCATCACTGGGTAGAGAGAGCATGGGCGCCTCAATGATTACAGTCATTTTCTGTCTGTCGGTCTTTAGATAGGCCTCTCTCCTCTCTTCCTCCATAAGCAATGAGGATTCTACAGAGTTTTGTGAGCATTTCATGACACATGCCTCACAAAAAGTATTTTATGTAGCTGAATTTATTACTGTTATTAGGCTATAGTAATAACAAGGTGCTTGGTTCTTACTTTTGCAAATATAGAACCCTTTGGGGATTTGTGGCAAGTTGTTTTCCAAAAATGGACAGAGTAAAACCTTCTATTTCTATGTATCTCTTTTAAAAAATTAATCTTTTATTTATTTATGTATTTATGTATTTATTTATTTATTTAGTACAGGGTCTTGCTACTCAGCTCAGACCTGTAGTGATCCTCCAGTCTCAAGCTCCCCAGCGCTGGAATTACAAGTGTGTGCCACCATGGCCAGGGTTCAGGGACCAGCACAGCATGCTGTACTGGGGACTAAACCCAGGTTCTTGAGCTTGCCAGGCAGGTACTTAGACTGCCGAGTTATCTCCCCAGCCACTCCATACCTCTTTCAAGGAGCTTTGTGATTTTGTTCTCAAGAGGAATAGATTTTATTCATCTCCTTGACTCTGAATTAATTCTGTCACTGTTTTGACCTATGGAATAGGCCAGGTGACACTTTTAGCTCTGGGATATAGCTCTTAGCCAGCTTGGCATTTCTGTTTCCTGCCTCTTGTAGTCAGCTGCCATGTAAGAAGTGTGATTAGCCTGATGCTATAAGAATATACCATGTAGAAAGGTCGAGGAGCAAGAAAATATACACTGAGTGATAAGCCATCTGTGAAGTGGACATTTTAGCTCCAAAATTCCTGAATTCCCAGTTAATTTCCTCAGCTCTCAAATCATGGAACTGTAAAAGACAACTACATAGTACCTCTTTCCTCATTCAGGTCTGTGTCTCTTTTTCCCAAGAGAAACTTGGGAAAGGCAAGACTGATGCGTTCCAGGTTGTCTGACATTCAAATACTGACTCAATTACCAGTGAGTCGTGTGTTCATAGGACAGTTAGAGTTTCAGCTTTCTTACCCATCACATCGTTAAGGCCCCTGGGTGTGGTGAGGTGACAATGAGTTAATCCAGCCGGAAGTGCCTTGCAGCACATCCCATTCTAGGCACGTGTCAGGTGTAAACTTAAGATGAAAACCTTCTGAGGTTCTTGAGTCAGCTTCTGGTCACTCCCACGGCCCTGTTGAGGCTAGTTCCTGGCAGCACTTAGTTTTGGTAGCTTCACAGGTCTCCTTTTGGGATGGGAAGGGGAGAGGACTCTGCAGGGTTGCAGAGAGGCAGCTTCAGAAGTTTATGACTACTGAGCCCTTGTTATGTGTTCCATGCCTCTCCAAGCATTATGGTGCACCCTTTAATATTATTATCTCTTTTATACTTATCTCCATTTCATGAATGAAGAAACCAATGCTCAGGGAACTGATGTGGCTTATCTAAAGACCTTCACTAGTAATGATGGAACAAAGATAATGAAAGTCAGCTTCCTAGTCACCCAGTCCAATAAGATTTGAGGCAGTTACTTAGGAGTTTTGACTTTAGTGTGAGGAGGAAGAGCTAAGGAAGTCTCCAGTGGTATGCAGTTTTAATCTGTGAGCACTGCAAAGTGATGACTACTTGAACAACACGAAGAATTTTGGATTACTTGTAAATCCTCCTTGGATTATACCAGAAGTTTATCCCTTCCAACTGATCATTCTTGGCAAAGCAGGCATAAAAGGTACCTTATTCTTTTCTGCTTTCAGTTAGAGGTTGTTCTGTGTTGAGCATGTGTGTTTCTCTTTCTGGAGTTTTTCTTGACAGAAGCAGGGAAGTTTTTGACAAACAGCTTTAATATTCTTCGTGTCTGTGTGGCTGGCACTAATAATCCTGAATGCTTACAAGGTCACTGTTAAGATTAAATCTGAGTCATCTGAGGCAGATGTTGACACATCATTATTTAAATCCTGAGCTGCTGAAGGACTGCCATTCCCATGAGCTATGATTCACTGTTCAAATGAACACCCCAAATTCCACACAGCTTGCTGAGCAGGGACTGTAGACTCAGGTAGTGCGGCTGCCTTGTTTTGTGTGATGACGGGCTGCCGGAGACGAGCTAGCCTGTGCAGAAAATGAGTGTGTTTGAGGAGGCCTGAGCTCCCAGCTTGCATCTTGCTGCGGGCTTTATTTTTCCTCCTGCTTTTCATAAACCTCCCCATGATTGATTGATTGATTTATTTATTTATAACCTTCTGTTTGTATATTTCATTGAGGTAACATTTTAAAGTAAATGTATTGTCTCAGGCATCCAGCTTAATAAAACTTTACAAATATATACTCCAAGTGAGCACCACTGATAGCAAGATAGGAAACATTTTCACTGACCCAGAGGGTCCCTTGTGATGCTTTCTAATCAATAACCCCTTAAAGTAACCACAGGTCTGTCTTCCAAACTCATGGATTAGTTTTGTCTGTTGTAGGACTTCATGTAAAAGGAATCAAATGGTGTATACTCTTGTGTCTGGCTCTTTTGCTCTGCAAAATGTCTCTGAGATTTATCTTACGATATTGTGTCTATCAGCAACTTGCTCCTTTTCATTGTATGATTTCACAGCTATTTATTTGCCCATTGCCCTGTCAGTGGACCTCTGGGTTGTTTCTATATCTTGGTTATAATGAATAAAATTGTTACATCTACCCTTGTACACATATTTCTGTAGAGGTATGTTTTCATTTCTTTTAAGAAAATACTTAGAAACGGGCTTGCTGAGTCATAGGTTAGGGACATATTCAGCTTTGTCAAAAACTGTTAAATATTTCCAATACTTAATATTTTTAGTCTTTTATAATTTTAGTCTTTCTGCTTTGTACTCTTTCAATTTAGTTTTAATTTTAATTTTTCTGATGAATAATGATGCTGTGAACTTATACTTTTTGGCCACTCACATGTCTTTTAATTTTGTGAAATATTTGCCATTAAAACATTTGATTTTATTGGTGGAATGGATTAGCTGGAGTGTGGAGTGTGGATTATGCGATATAGATAGACACAGTGGTAAGCAGGGAGTTACAAGGATATAAAAACAGCAGAAAGGGTTATTACTTTCTACTCTGTTTGCAACCCATGAACAAACAAAAATCTTCAAGGAAGGTATCTCTTGCCTTATTTTAAACAAAAATATTCTAGTGGTAGATCTCTCCTTCTCTCTCTGTCTCACTGTCTCTCTGTCTCTGTCTTTCTGTCTCTGTTCTCTCTGTCTCTTTCTTTGTCCCCCCCCCCCCCCCACTCATTGTAGAAGAACTCAAACGCCGAAAAGGTGGCATTCTAATCCTGGGATCTTGAGAATATCATATAAAGGGCACACAGCCACCTGCTACTAGCACTACCAGGCACAGAAATAAAATAGGGTTTATTGGGGGAAACTGATAAATAATGAGGTGGTAGAGTGAAAGCAACTTCTAGAGCTCTCCCTTGGCTAGGCCTAGTGGTGTGAAATGTCATGGTCAAAGGTCCAGAAGAGAACCAGTCTATCTCTGTGAGCCTCCTTATATGTTCAGGTTTGAGAAAGCAAGAATACCATAGCTATAGTGCAGTGGTCATTCCTTTCATTACTAGGAAGGAAGAGTCTGTGGGAGTCCATGGGTTGGGCTAGTGTCTACTCAGTCTTCTGTTGAGATAACACAAATCTACTCACATTACTTCTTCTCTCCTCTCCTCCCCTCCCCTCTCCTCCCTTCTCTTCCTCTCCCTTCTTCTTCCCTCCCCCCTTTCCTCTACTCTACTCTCCTCTCCTCTCCTCTGCTCTACTCTTTTCTCCTTTGCTCTGCTCTCTTCCCCTCCTCTCCCCTTCTCCTCTCTTCCCCTGCTCTCCTCTTCCCTTCTCTTTTCTCTCCTATCCTCCCCTTCCTTTTCTTCCCCATTCTTTCTGTCTCTGTCTCTCTCTGTCTGTGTCTGTCTGTCTGTCTCTCTCTGTCTGTCTGTCTGTCTCTCTCAGTGGGGGTGTCTCACGATGTAGTCCAAACTTGCCTCCAACTTGTGGCAGTTTTCCTGCCTCGGCCTCCAGAGTGCTGGGATTCTAGGCATATGTCACCTGATCTAGTGTTGCTGTTGCTTCAGTCACCAAAAGTTAGAGAGAAAATGAACCTCCAGAGATATCTGGATTTGTCTCTCAACAGGAATTTAATTATCTCTGTTTTTCCATGTATAAGATAGAGACAGTACCCTATTTGAAGAACTATTGTGAAGATTAGAAATAATCATGTAAAATACTAAGCATAGTGCTTGGGGCCAAATTTCAGTTTTCTTCATTTCAAGGGGAAAAAATTAAAACACTTATTGTCAATTTGGAATTTATAGTGCACATGGGAAATCTGGCTGCTTAGTTGATAACAGCTGTGTTAGTGTACTTTTTATTGCTATAATGAAATACTTAAGGCTGGGTGCTTATAGAGAAAAGATATTTATTTATTTCATAGTCTTAAGATATGGCACTGGGACAGGTTTAGCTTTGGAGAGGGCCCTCTTGGCTGGGATTCACTGTGGTGGATATAGTAGGTGGGAGTGCATGCATTTGCTTACATTGTCAAAGAGGAAGCCAGACAAGACTGCCACTCCATAATTCTTCGAAAGGATATTCCCCCAGTTCATCTAAGGGCATTCAGCTTCTCCAGGTTTCTATCCTCCAGTGTCACCACACTGAGAATCAGGCTCCCACACAAGCCTCCATGGGGGACAAACTCAAGCCATATCTAAGCTGTAGTACTGCTGAAGCATTTGCTCTCTTTTAATGTTACATACCCTGGTCTAAAACCTGAGAGGAGGCTTTTATGCTAATAGTTTCTGAGGATTGCAATTAGCATGTGGCAAGGGCAAGATGCACCCCTTACTTCCTTTTATTTAGTGTGCACACTGCCCTAGGTAAGACTCTGGATATATAGTTGTTGGAACAGCAGTTGATGAAGCTGCCTATTATGACACCAAAACCTTAGGCTCCTGGATGGTTCTAGAGCTGTTGTAGACTAATTTCATGGAGGTGTGCATTATGAAATGCCAAATTTTCATAATGGAAGAACTAGGGCCTTGAAGAAAAATATCAAAAATGTTCTTTTAAAAATTGTCTTAATATCCAGGCACAGTGGCACATGCCTCTAATGTCAGCACTTGGGAGCCTGAGGCAGGAGGATTGGTGCGAGCTTGAGACCAGCCTGGGCTACAAAAGTGAGTTCAAGGCCAGCCTGAACTGCATAGTGAGACCCTGTCTCAGAAAGACAAAAAAATTTGTCTTAATGAATGCTCTGATCATACTTTATAGGATGTGTGTTGTTATGGAGATGTGAGTGAGCATAATTTGAGGATTGAAAAAGATGTTTTAATATGGATACATAATTTATCTATAAGTGCTTAGGAAAAACATTGCTTTGAAGAAACAGACTCAAGATGTTACATGGAACATTTTGTGATGTCAATGAAGCTTTCTGAGTTTCTCTGCCAGACTGGCCTGTCTTCTAGACTGCCCATTTAATTCTTCTTTGTATTTTATTTCTTAGTCTTAGTTGAAATTGTTTGTTCATTTATTCACTTATATTTCCACATCTGAGGTATATTCTGAGGTATAGCAGAAAGTCATACCCCTGGGAGGGTCCATGGTTCAAAAAGTAATTTCGGGAAAGTAGTAGCACATTCCTGTTACTGGATTAATCCATATTCAATCTGCATCAGTGATTTCCACAATAAGGAATTTTAAAGCATATTAAGCAATAATAGAATAGCATGTAGAGAGGTGGACATATGACTCAGAGGTACCCAGAGAAATATTAATGAGGAAGGGAGTGGTCAGACCTCATTGAAGAAGGTCTGGTTGCTGCATCTTGGATAATGAAGTTTCTGGGTTTGTGGGAGTCAGAGCTGGTCCAAAGCTGGGTACATGGTAAATCCTTATGAGGCTCAGGTGGATTGATGCTGGGAAGTAGTGGGGAGGCTGACATGTCACTATAGGAAGGAGGCCTAGAGTGTGGAGTGTTTGCAGTTGGTGGACTATGGTAGGGTAAGGCTTTGAAGTTGCTGGAGAATCATCTTCAGGTGTGCAGCTAGGGCCCCTCCTTCTCCCTCATGAGAACCACTGATGGAATATACAGCTGGAGCTGGGAAAAGCAAAATGGCAAGCAATATATGCAGAAGAGAAGCTCCTTCTTCCTGTGTTATTTCACTAACACCTTTTATTGACATTGTACACACTGAAAAATCCTTGAAGGGTCCAGATCATTATCATAGGTTGTGTCAATCAGCTTTCGGTTGGTGTGACAAAAAATCTGAGATGATCAGCTTAAAAAGAAGAAATGTTTACTTGGTGGCAGTTTCAGAAGTTTTAGTGCATGTACAGTTGGACCTGCTTCTTTTGGGTCTGTGGCAAAGTAGTACATCATGGAAGGAATATATGGTAAAGGAAGCTGCTAACTTTATGGGCCTGGGAAACAGAGAAAGAGGGAGGAAGGAAGGGGTGGGAGCCCCAATATCTCCTTCAAGGCTACGCTTCCAGCGACCTAACTTCTTCTCCCATACTCTATCTCAATGCTTTCACCATCCTTCAAAAGTGACATAGGCTGGTCACTTAGCCTTTAACATATGACCTTTAGGTGATGCTTATCCAAACAATAGAAAAAGGTAAATTTTATTTGTTTTGTGATGCATTAAATCAATAACTGCCCCACTATCTTGGGTTATGGTTTATTTTGTAAAATAATTGTAAAATATTTGACTTTCACTCCTATTTCCAAGGAAGCTTTACTGTCTGTGAAGTTGATGTTGTTGAAAGGGTTCAAAATGAACAAGGAGAGGTGTCCTTGTGGAAGGAAGACCTGGAATACAAGCTTAGGTTGGTAGCAGTGATTTGAACTCCGACCTTCCCTACTGAAAGGTATTTCATATCCATTTGGTTTATAGACTTGAAACCACAAGGCATTGTGTTTCAATTCTGTTAGTAGACACCTGTGAATTCAGATACCAAATGTGTACCTACTGTTATATCAGTGTTGGCCTCTACAGACACAACTTTCTCATTCTTATTGTAGGCCCAGCTACCATTCCCTAAAACAGAGGCCAACACAATTTTCTGTTAAAAATTTTTATAAAAAAAATCTTTTATTTATTTACTTATTTAGTACAGGGTCTTGCTACACAGCTCAACTTGTAGTGATTCTCCTGTCTCAGCCTCCCCAGTGCTGGGATTACAAGCATGCGCCACCATGCCTGGTTTCAGAGGTGGCATGGCTTTGGGGCAGGCATGGCTTTGGGTCCACACAGCATTCAGGGCTGGGAATCGAACCTGGGTCCTTGCACTTGCCAAGCAGGTGCTTAGACTGCTGAGCTATTTCCTCAGCCTTCAATGTACTGTCCTTGGAAAGAGCACCCTAATACACACTTCAGGTTTTCCTGGCCATGTCATTGTGGTTATGACTTCTAGCTCTGCCTTGCTAGTACAAGAGCATCCATTAACAATGCACATATGAATGAAATGGCTCTGTTGGAGAGGCCAAGTGTTGGACTCAGCTGTGCTGAGACCAGTGTGTCCCCAGGGAAACTCTGGTTCTTGTGCTAGACTTCTGTCTTCCTTCTCAAGGGAAATGTTACCTTAGGCCTCATTACCTGCCTTGTGACAGGCTTTGATTGGAGTCTTTGAAGATATCCTAATAAATTATTCTGTCTTTGAGTCTAGAGGATCTAGGGTGGAGGGTTTTGGGTGCTTCTTATCTAGAGTGTCTCAGATTTTTAATTAAACTTGCTCTTCAGGGTTAAAGTTCTGTGAACCAAGTGGCAGCTTTTGTTAAATTACTCAAAAACAAGATGATAGACTATGGGAAACAGAAGATGCTGCCTTATTTAAGCAGAAGCAATGATGAAGCAAATCAATAAAATATAGTGCACTGTATTGTTTTATTGTTGCTATAGTTACTTCAAATAAAAAGTTGTTACTGTAGGCAGAGGCTCATCTGTTATTGTCATCTGTGAATTTTCTTGGCTAGAGAAGATAGAGAGAATTTGAATATATGAGATAATGCATTTTAAGCAAAAGTAGAAACCAATAAAATGAAGCTTTAACTGAGTCATCTGGGGGGCATTGGGGGAAGCTTTGCCGACAGGCAGCTGCCCGCTTGCCTCAGTCTTGGGCTGGCCAGTGAGCTTGGTGCCTGTGCACTCAACCTACCAGCTCATATAACAAGACAGCCATGGCAGCCTGGCATTCTCTGGTGTCTTTCTTGAGTTTTATTTAAATTCTGGGGAAAAATGTTGATAAGGAGATATTTATGCCTTTTTGATAACCACTACTTAAACTGTTTTTTGATAGACAAATTCTAATTAAACAAGTATAATAAACTGCAGAAATACAACAGTTTTTAGTGCTTTTCCAGTGGCATATCACGTCCAAAAAAGCTGTATCCTGTAACTTGTAGATATATTTTTAGGAACTGCTTCTGTAATGTAGCCAAGGCTGTTTCTCCTGAGATGCTCGCTAGGCTAACACCCTTCTTCCTTGTGTAAAACCATTTTTAGACACTGAATTAATTGTAGGGATGTTAAGGTCAAAGAGATCTGTGTTTCTTTGCGGTAAACTCTACCCTTGGCTTAAGACTTATGGCAGCCAAATAAGGAGCTGGGTTGGGATTTGAACTTAGTTTTTACTGTCTTGTATATTCCAGGAAATAAAAGGGAAATGAAAGCAACAGCATTCATAGTAACAAACAGCACCAGAATGAACCAATTCATCTGGTGCCAGATATAAAAAGTGACTTGAATTTGAGGCATGGATGGTTCTCAGAGTGGTGCTATACACTAAACCATTGGAAATGACATTCTGGAACATGAGTGACAAGAGCAAGCAGAGATTTAATTGTGAGGGTGAGGTGCTTGAAGGTTCATTTATCAACCACCCTTTGAATAACCACAGCAGATGGATAACATTTCTTCTTCTTCTTCTTCTTCTTCTTCTTCTTCTTCTTCTTCTTCTTCTTCTTCTTCTTCTTCT
>PVJA010027838.1:0-28300 GCA_004027025.1 Myocastor coypus | reverse complement strand
TTTTTTTTTTTTTTTTTTTTTTTTGTTTTTTTTTTTTTTTTTTTTTTTTTTTTTTTTTTTTTTTTTTTTTTTTTTTTTTTTTTTTGTCTTTATCGAGACAGGGTCTCACTATGCAGTTCAGGCTGGCTCTGAACTCACTTTTGTAGCCCAGGCTGGTCTCAAACTCGCACTGATCCTCCTGCCTCAGCCTCCTGAGTGCTGGGATTACAGGCATGCGCCACAGATTTCTATACATGTAATAAAGAAATGGATGAGGGACTCAGAACAAACTGAACCTATTTTATACAAAAAGGAGACACAAATAAAGAAGGACTGTCTGTTCTTAAAAGACAAAAAATCCACACTGGATGCTATCCTCTTGTGTTATATCCTAAGGAAGTCTGAGCTAAGTACATAGGTCTACTTTTAAAACTTGAGAGATTATTTGTTCTAGGATTGGAAATACCTATTCCTTATAAATAATTAGTGATGTGCTTACTCCCTGGAGGGATTTATCTGTATTTTAAATATTGGAGTATGGGCTCAGAGTCACGCTACTTACTAGGAAATGAAGGAGAGAAGGGTAAGAGAGACACTATCATTTACATCTATGATTTATTTCTAAGTCGCTCTAAGATGTCAAACCTGACCTTTAAAATCTTAAAGCTAAGTTATGAAAACATAAGCAGGCACCTGACCTTTGCACAGAAAAGCAAGCATAGGGCAGAAATAAAATAAAATAAAATAAAATAAAATAAAATAAAATAAAACTAAATTTAGATTTCACCTGAGTTAAGTATATTCCCCTTTCTCCTAGCCAGCTACACTGTGGGGTCTCCTATGCCAAGTCCTAACTCCGATTTTTTTAGAACAGTGACTTAAACACAAAATGCATTTGGAAGAGTTAAAAAAAAATAAGATTTATTAAAAGTGTTAATGTTAAATTATTTGACCAATCTTACATACCTATATCTATTAATCTAAACAGATTTGATGATGAAAATACGTAATACAGCCATTGTTAAATTTTGGTTCTTGTTTTGAAATTCTGTACTATGTATACTTTTGCTTGTTACTCTTTTTCTATCTTTGTTTCTGCTATTTTTAGTCTTTAAAATAAAATTTTATATATTCAAAAAAGAGAAGAACAGGATGAAGAGACAACAACAGATTCAGGTAGGATGCAGTTCAGTACATGTGCCTGCTGGAGAGACATTTGGGAATTTGATGACCTTATATTTTTCAGTGATTTTGGGCAAGGCTAATTTAATTTTCAATTTTGTCCAAGGTGCAGTTGTAATGTGTTTTGACCATTGGGCTTCCTTATAGTGCAATTGTTATTTGCAGTAGTTGAAAAGTTATTTCAGATATTTAAAAACATTCAAGGCAGGCCGGGCGTGGTGGCTCACGCCTGTAATCCCAGCACTCGGGAGGCTGAGGCAGGAGGATTGGTGCGAGTTCGAGACCAGCCTGGGCTACAAAAGTGAGCTCAGGACCAGCCTCAACTGCATAGCGAGACCCTGTCTCAAAAAAAAAAATAAAATAAATAAAATAAAATAAAATAAAATAAAATAAAAACATTCAAGGCAATTTTTTTCTCAAATGAAAGCCATTAATTGGTCATTAATGAAATCACCAATCCTGCTTCTATGCTAGGCAATTGCCAGTCGAATTTATCTCTTTTCTGATTAGTTTTAGCTCACCAATGTGAATGGCTAGTGCTAGGCATTCTTATTTTTCAGCTTCTGTACTGAACACCTGTAAAAATCTAAACTTTTGCTTGTTGCATGTACAATTCTTGACACCCAAAATAAAAATAAAACTTTCGTATTGTGTCTTTAGAAATGTTTAGAATTTAAGGTAAGTTCTCCCCTAATGATAAACTTAAATAAATTTGTTACTGTTATATTTGTTTAAAATGATGAAAAGCAGTAATGCATGCTATATATCTTAATCAAGTCAAATAGAATTTGACCTAAGCCTTGCCCTTCCCACAGCTAGAGTAAAACAAGTAGCTTCCAGGTCTTCACTAGAAACATAATTCCTACTGGTCTTCAGCATACAAATTAAATCATTTAGTCCATATGGATCTCTTAGAATAATACTTAGATCCACATAATGTAATACAATTATTGATAAATAGTTGCGAATGGGAAACAATTTCCGCAGAACTTTCCCTACACCAGCACTAGAAATGTACACTATTGAATTGATAGATGTTGATAAATTTTATCTTAATATTATGGAGTCAAGCTTCGAGGCAAGTCCAGACTGCTTTTCCTTCAGGCTCCACATTACTGAATCAGAAAATGTCATTTTGTTTTCAAGAGATCTCTTATAATAATTTCTGGAATTTTTTTTTTATAATAGCATATTTCTATAACGTTGATTCCCAAAACTATGCCAAGAATTTTAGGTATAAATATCTGCAAAAATATAAATGTAAAGGTATTTATCTACTTACCTATTTCTGTATCTATAAATATAGATACATCTGCACACATTGTATTATGTGCTAATATACGTATCACAAGTTAGAAATATTTTAAGTTAAAACATACACTTAAGTGCACTTATGTGGTCCCTTAAGCATCTAAACAGGATAGCTTAGCAATGCAGTGTGGTGTAAAGTGTCACTTGTTTCCTCTTATGATGCTTTGTATGAGTGGCCAGCATGGCCTAGTGACACCTCCATCGTTATGACAAAATAACTTGCCATACGCAATTGTCTTGGAAAAGATCAAAATACCACATGTGCACTATAGGTTCTGCTGAGTGTACGTGGCATTCACACCATTACATACTTTCATGCAATATTCAGAAGCCCAATTTACTGTCATCTGTTGTTACTTGTGGTGTACTAATACAAAGAAGTGACCAATTTAAGCTTTGCTAATTTCTCATGTGATCGTTGGAGTATTTTGTGTGGTCAGCTAGCAACGTGTAGAATATGCCACTGTTGAAGACAAAGTCATACTGAAATGGCGAGATTATTTGCATGTTAGACTGAAGATTAGGCACAAGCAGGCCTTTATTAATAAGTCCATAAGGCTAGCTCCTGGAGCTTTCCCCACTGCCGATCTCAAATGTCTGCTGGTTTCCAAAATCACTGTTTGAATCTTTTCGTATAGGTTCCGAAGATAGGGTTAAATTTTTGTGACTGCCTGTTGTCCATTTTTTGTCTTTCTCTGACATTTAGTACAAAGTTTTGACAATATTTAGCAATTTTAGAAAGTAGGCAGAATTATTTCATTTCTTTTTTTTTAAATAATCATTTGATGAGCTGTGTGTCGCATTGCATCTGTGCATCAGGGTGCTAACCAGTTGGGAGTTGCCTTCATTTCTGCACAGCTATTCGTCTCTATTTTCCCCACAGAATGTTAGTTCCAAAAAGACAAGGAATTGCTTTTTAGCTTGACTGCAGATCAAACTTAGTTACTCTTCTCTCATTGCTGGGACAAACTTCACGCCCAACATGAAGAAAGGAAAGGCTTATTTAGCTGACAGATACTGGAGGTTTCAGTCCATACTCAGCTGGCTCCAAGGCAGACTGGCACATGGCAGAGAGCAGCAGTTCATGGTGGCAGAACAGCAACAACTGCAGCAGAGGTAACTGACCAACCAGGGCAACAGAGAGCTGCACAGGGGTTCTGTCTCTCTGTCTCTCATTATATTACATTCAGGCTCTCCGCTTCAGCCTATCCACCTCAGGCCACGCCCATAATCCCAGAAGTACTCAGACTCATAGTCCCATCAGCACTAAAACACATAATCTTCGTGGCTCATCATTCAAGTCTCAAACTCTAGAGGTCCCCACCCCATGACTACATGAGGCTTTGGGGGGGGGCAACTAGACTTAAAGCATAACACTCTGACACTAAAACTTTGGTGGAAACATGAACAGTGACGTATCAGACGCCTACTGGAGGGCAACCTGAGCAGGTCAGCGATGTTTGCAGTAGACGGAAAGGGCTTGCGGCTCGGCATGTGCAGGAGGTCTACATGGGACGTTTTGCAGAAAGGTAGTGCTATCCCCAAAAATGGGGATAGCACTTCCTGCGCACATGAAATGCTATGGAGGTAGCGTGAAGCAGTGTCCTTAAAGGGTTTAGAAGATAACTTGGTGTATAGCATGTGCCAGATATTTGTTTTTTACTTAGCCGATAAGATTCTATTTGCAAATGATCCAATTAACATTTACCTTTTGTGGTTTTGCCTGTTCACGAGCATTTCACACGGGACCGGCTACTTTCCCGAGTCCCATTCTGTCAAGTGCTCTTCCTGATGCTTTGTGGCTCACTGTCGTTATCCAGACCTGAGTTCGCTGAGCCCATTTATGGCGATGGGACCATAACAAGGCACCCTGATGCTGTTCCAAGAACAGATGATGTTTTCTATTATTTGTGTTAACAGATCACTGCAGCAACAGCTTGTGTGTGTGTGTGTGTGTGTGTGTGTGTGTGTGTGTGTGTGTGTGTGTGTGTGTGTGTGTGTGTGTGTGAGAGAGAGAGAGAGAGAGAGAGAGAGAGAGATCAGGTTTCAAACTCATGAGCTTGCACTTGCCAAGCAGGCACTTGTGCCATGGAGCTCCCGCCCCAGCACCATTTTTGATATGTATTTCATACATCAACTGAGAGGACGATTGATTTCAGTGTCTCCTTCCCAAATGCTTGTAATTCTAAGAAAAAAAAAATCATTCAAATCCATTCCCAGAATATGGCACTTTTCTCACACATATTACATCAGAGTAAATTGTTCAACATTATCAAGACCATGCTGGTACAAAGCACACTTGGCTTCAAGCTGTGAGACCAGGCATATAGATATTCAGACTCAGATATTTGCAGGATGGAACCCCTCTGACTTGGTCAAAATTTCTTTTTGTTTCTCTCTTTCTTACATTGTCTCTGCTGAGCTAAAAGGAGCAACCTTAAGGCTGCCTCTGAGCAAAACTGCCAAGTTTCAGTTCTCTCAATTTCAACTTTCAGTTGCCTTGCAAAATCCTCCACTTTCTTCCTTTTTACCCTTTCTCCTCTCACCCTGCATGTGCTCACCAAGGCTACTGACACGTACACATGGGCGTGAGTGTGTGTGTGTGTGTGTGTGTGTGCACCGTCAGATCTTTCGCTTTAGTGCCCTTAATCACACTCTCCTTCCTTCACTCTGTCCCAATATTAAGCGCTCTCTCTGTTCCTTGTGTCTGTATGTGCACACAGAAGAGACCAAGGTTTTCACAAGCAGTTCAGATTCCACACCAACTACCAGTACTTGGGCTACAGAGCATCCTGTGTTGTTTTCTCCACTATTATTTTCTTTCCACATTCTTCTGGCATGGCTGCCAAAGAGAAGGAAAATAAATATTTGAAAATGACGGCTTAAATTCTATAAATATGTATCTGTGCTAGAGCCATTGAAAATGGTCACAGACAATTCTTCCCTGCAAACCATCACAGCAAGGTTCCACATGTGACAAAGTGTATTTTCTCTTTCACTGAATCGTGCCTAGAGTGGTGATGTATTTGGTCCAATCAAGTGTATAAAAGTGACTTCGGGGGGCTGGGGAGATAGCTCCATGGCACAAGTGCCTGGCTGGCAAGTACAAGGTCATGATTTTGAACCCTTGTCCTGCAAAAACAAACAAAAAACCCAACCAACCAAACAAACAAACAAACAATAAAGGTGACTTGGGTTTATGCTCAAATTTCATTCCAATTGACAGCTTTACTTTCTTCTTTCTGAAAACAGCTGCCACTTAAGAACTGCAAATCCCAATATATATGAACATGGATTCAAAAGTCATAGAGGTCTAAAGAAGTAGTAGATCCAGAAACCTAAAAAGTGGCGCTATAAAATTAGGCACTCGGGTTTGCCAGCATAAGGGAGCTTATTTGTATTCCTTAATTAAAGCTCTTTAAAATTACTGAAGAAATTCACAGGAAACGCCCACCCCAACCTCCAGAGCCCTTACTCTGTGCAGCTGTTGATCCTACCCTGCTGTTGAGTCAACAATACTGTGGACTGAGTAAACCACAAATGCAGGAGCTTTGTTTTGGTTGATGGCTCATTCTGGTCTAAAGTAGAGAGGCAGAATCTGGCGATCCCCTTCTTATTAACAGAATCTTCAGGGGTGCAGTGCCCTCATGGGCAGTGACAGGGAGCTCTTGTGGGTGTGGGCTCCTCCCGTGTCATAAAGGCACCGGAGTTCCCAATCCTAAGAGCTGCATGCTGAGGGCCTTAGCTGATCCTGGTGGTCTCCTAGAGGGTCTCTGTCTGCACATGGTTGACGGTTATGTTCTCCTGTTTGTCCTTTGCAGTGGGTGTTAAAAGTCAACATGACTCAGCTCTAAACTATAGCAGCCTCTTACTCTGCACACCAGCCTTGTCCCTGGGGTCAGGAGCTGTGGGGCTTTCTTGCCATGGCAGCTTACTGTCCCATCTTAGGTAAAATCTTTTACTCTGTCTGGATTTCATTTCTTCATGTCCTGAAAGAGAATTCATAGTTCTGCCCTGGATACTTCTCAACTCTTCTCTCCCACATAACTCGATTGGCTATGGGGCAGTGATGGGAATTCGGGAGGTGGAATGCAGGGAGGGGAAGTAGAGCTTCAGGGTCTTCCCTGGCCCCCTCTCTCTCTGCCTCCCCTTCTTGGCTATGTGAGGTGAGTGAGTTTCCTGTGTCGCAGACACAGGACCTGACCTCAGAGCAAAGAGATTCTGGACTAAGATCTGTGAAACTTGAAGTCCAAATAAGTATTGCTCCCTTGGAGTCATTTTAAGATATTTTTCCCCAAGAGCGACAAGTGGCCAACACACCTAGACTCTGATCTAAAATAACGTGGCCCTTCCTTTCTTTCTTACATCATCAGGCTCAAATCAAAGTTCAACTTTCTGCCAAGTAATCTCTTGGCAGAAAATACATGATTGAAGCATGCCTTAAAAAAACATGTGACCAAGTAACGTTTTATTTCAAAGCGCATTAAATTTTTAAAAGTTATTTCTTAGAATAGTTTTCTGGTACTGATACTAAAGCAATGTATTTGTTTCTTTAAGTTATTACAAAAATGTATAAAAAAGCACGTTATTATGAACAAAAGTTTATAAAACAAAATAATACTGACATTAATTTTTGTGGCACCATATTAGAGAACCTAGTCAGTTTTCTCCCCACCTGCTGTGAATGAAATGTATTAAGATTTGTGTCCGCGTCATTAGCAGATTTTGTGAACTATTATGCAGATGTCCCCTCTTCCTGAATATTATCACTCAGGACCTGGGTCTCTGTGTATGCTATGAATTTTCAATATATTGTTTCAATATGCAATCTACTAACTATCAAAATGTAACACACAAAAGCTGGACTTTCTTTGCCGAACAAGTGAGAGAAAGCAATAAAGAAGTGTCAAGGGTCTCCATAGACCCATGAAAATGCTTTTAAAACAGTTTCTTCTCTCAGTATTCATGCATTTTCTAAACTAACCCTCATCCTCATGGAAATATGCAGTGCATTACTAAAAGAAAGCTGCACAAATGACTTTTTAGCAAAAGAGGTCTTTGTGTCTACGCTGAGGTCCACCATAACCTATTTATAAAGATGAGCAAGCAAATTCTCTGAAATTAATTATTGTACAATAGGAGCAGCAAGCCGGCGCTGACTGCAGCACGTCCACTGTGTTAGAATCACAATAAGATCCAGCTGCAGACGTAACCATCAAATATACTTCAGTGGGGATCCAGCCATTTGAGAGAGAATGTCCCTTTTGTCCCATTTTGATTTTTCGAGACAAGGTCTTGGTGTCGAGGGGCTGGATCTAGGGTTCTGTCTTCCCAACTCGGCCACCCCCATGTTGGTGTCAGACGTGCAACAGCACCGCTCAGCCGGACTTCCTGTTCTGACAAACGGCGCTGCCCATGGCAATATGCTGCTCGGTTCTCCTGCTACAGGAAACGAGGAATCGATGTCATCAGTCATCAGTCACTGGGGTCTTGCTCTGCTTTTGTAAAAATACCGCTGTTAGGCCGCAGCCAAGTGTAGTAAACGAGAGTTTTCTGCTAGAAGCAGGCCCTTTCTTTCTTTCTTTCTTTCCTTCTTTCTTTCTTTCTTTCTTTCTTTCTTTCTTTCTCTCGTTCTTTCTTTTGTTCTTTCTTTCTTTCTTTCTTTTGTTCTTTCTTTCCTTCTTTCCTTTCTTTCACAAGATTGTTTACTTCCATATTCCAGTCTTAGAAATTTATTCTCAGAATGGCTGCAATCTAAGATGCCCTCCCTTTGCCTGGCCTGTTCTCCTCTTTACCCTCACTACAGTGACATTTTCATCATGAACTGAACGACGTGGCCAATTCCGTTCATCTGCAACAGAGATTTCCTTCAAATCTTGTCCTTTATGTTTAATCTCATTGCAGTTACAGCTCACGAGGGGACCCTAACAAACCCAGATGGTGGGGAAAATGGTCCAAAGCACTAGAGATACACACAGATTGTTGGGATAATGTAAACCAGGAATGGTGAAGCTTTTAAATGGGAGTACCCAAACTGCAACTCAAAGTGCACTGCAACTCACCTGACTCTGCTGAAGATTTAATTTAGAAAAAAAATTAATGATTTATATATTATCATCTTCTGTCTTGAAAGAAAAATACAATAAAATGCCCACCACTTTCCTAAACCACCAAGTAATTCTGTCATGCTAATGCCTGTCAAGAGTTTACTGCACAGCAATTTGTTGTAGGTGAATCATGAGAAGAACCGAAATGGCCATCAGCCTAGGGATGCATAGAAATGATGTGTCATGGTTATACGAAGGAACATTACTCAGCTATCAAGGAAGATATTCTCAAAGTTTTTATAGGTAAATGAATGCAAACACAGGCCATACTTATCCTAGTTACCCTTCTCTCATTGCTGGGACAAATACCTGAGCCTCAAAATAAAGAAATGAAAGGTTTATTCGGCTCACAATTATTGGAGGTTTCAGTCCATGTGCAGCTCGCTCCAAGGCAGAGTGGCACATGGCAGAGAGCAGCCTTTCATGGTGGTAGCAAAAAGCAAGAGCGAAGGAAGGAGTAGCAGCAGCTCAAGAAGCTAGCTTGTCTTCCTTCCTTACACTGAAATGCAAATCACCTGCCCCAGAGCAGGTGCAGCACCCACACTTACAATAACCAATTACAAATTCCAGAAGCTGTCCCAGGACGGCATGAGGTTTTGCAGGGACACCTATACACAAACCATAATAATATTCCTAAGTGAAATATATCAAACACGCATGTGTAAATGTCATATTGTGTCCCTAGTGTAAGAAACTGAAAGAGTCCATAAAATCCAAAAAGTACAATACCTATTGTGAAAGGGAAAGAAACTGCTCAAGAAGAAATTGGAACTGGGATGAGAGAAACGAGGAAGGAAAGAAAGAAAGAAAGAAAAAAAGAAAGAAGAAATGATCATTGTACTACTAATTTCTATTGGTTTATTGAAAGAAACAATGCTCTATGTTCTTCTTCATTTAATTTCCTTGTTTTAATTTTTAACCAATATTGCATGCTTATATCAGTATTCTGAATGACTACTTCGTAGTCGATAATAGGCACTATGACAACCACTGTTGATTTCTTATCATCCTATCTTGAAATTCTGCATTATTTTTTCTATTTAAAGTGAATGTTTATAAAAACAAAGAAGGCAATAAAAGACAATGAGAGAAAAGGCAAAGTGTCATGGGATTGTCTTGCTGCAATGTTGTATATGAATTGATTTCCAAATTTCTGTATGAAAATGTATTATTGTTTTATTTAAATATTCTATATGGTATTAAACTTTAGAATATCAGTGGTTATTGGAAAATAGCAGTTCTATTTTATCCAACGTCTTTGATATTCAGACAGATAGCGATGTTAAGCTTAACTGCCTCTGTTAGAGGGTAACAATATTATTACACTTCTCTTCTGGACATTTAACAGCTAAAGTTTACAAACCAAAAATTAGAGACAGATGGGCTAAAAGGATAGCCAACATTTTGGCCCTGGCCCTTCAAGGTCTATTTTTCATTTTCTTAAAAAAGAAAAACAGTTTAAGGGCCAGGGATATGAATTACTTTCTTTTCGCCATTTTAGTTCTACCTGGCTAACACTTGGGTATCTGAGTTGTCAAATAAAGAAATTGCCGACGGTGTTGCATTTCAGTTTATGGCCCTTAGAGGCTGAATAAATTCTAGGAAGATTGACAAAGACACCATTCGGCTTTATTTATTAAATTATGGGATACATTTAAAACATAAAAGGTTTTATACCATTACCTAGCATTGATATGCTGTTGTATGAATTTTGTATACTACAAGATAAAAAAGAACCCTGGAAGGACGAAAGTTAGTATATTTCTATTTGAGAAATTTAGCTGGACAACAGTAAACCATGCTTTCACATTCTGGTTATCTTGAATCTCTATTTTTTACATCACCTAGGGTATTGCATTCACAATAAGCAAAGTCAGAGACATAATTACACAGGCTTCTAAAACGGGGGCACATACTTTGGACAAGACGTGACAACCTCACTAAACCTGAGGTGTTTAGTTGTTACCTTTTCAGTCTTATGATAAACAATGGACAATAGAACTTATTGAAAATATTCAAAGGTCAAATATTCTGTTCTTAAAATAAGTACGATGAGTGCAGGTGAAGGAAGATGATTACAAGATTGTATAATTTTCACATGTGATTTTGTAGATGCTCATTCTCACAGAAAGAAGTATTTTTTGAATGTAATTGCTTCAATTTTTTCCACTTACTCAAACCTTTGCTTTGAAGTCCAGAATGGCATGATGCATTATTTACTTAAAATTGCTTCATTCTCTGTATTCATGAGAAGCTGAAAAATGCCTCTTCTGGTCCTAGGCATTTCTAAGTTAGTGTTTATCCCATCATCTTGGTAAACCTTTGCTGATGCCTTCTCTGTAACCTTGCAACTTTAAATTTCTATACACTTTTCTTAGACATAAAGCAGCTTAGATAAAAATCAATGGAAAACTCACTGTAAATAGAGCGCTTTTCGATGAAGGTAGGCTATATATATTTGGTGAAATATTGGTCTGTTATGTTGTTATTTAAGCCAGACTTGATCAAGAAATTCTACCCTGAGTCTCAATGTTAAATTTTTTGCATCAGATGTAAACAATATTTTTCAGAAAAATTTAGTTAATGAGTCAACTGTGAAAGGTAATAAAATATGAGAATTCTGAGTACACTCAGTAGCTCAAGGGCACAAGTGTCTGCCTGGCAAGTGTAAGGTCCTCAGTTCGATCCCCAGCTCAGAAGAAAAAATAAATTATGAGTTGTAAGTACATATTACACATCCTGGTGATCATTTGTTACAAAATATCTTCATCTTTCTGATGTTGCTTGGGTTCTTCTATACAATGATATTACATACATATGCATACTATACATTTGATTATATGCATTCAATATAGGATACTATTCATCATATATGTCCAATTTTAGCACTAATTTATAAAATTTATGAAGAAATTAAAATCATCTGAGATGCAAGTAGAAAGTAAATTTTGAACAGCACAAGCATATCTAAAATAATATACATTAACTTGAAATTTAGAACATACTTTAATATCCCAATAATGGCACAGGCTGTGAAGAAGGCTGTTGTGATTGATAAATGATGTTATTTCTAAATAAACTATAGAAAAATAACATTCTCTGTGGAAATAAAACCTCCTTGAAGTAGTACTAATGTAAAATATTTCTAGATTATTATGGCCTTTATTCACAATTTACATTTAAATCTCCTGTTTTCTTGACATCTTAAGTATCTCATTTATTAAGTCACTCAAAAACACATAGAAATTTTCATATAAAAACATTTTTGAAATTTACTTTATGGTTCTTTCTTTTAAAATTATAGCATCCATAAAATGCACAAAATTTAAGTATATTGTTTGATACATTTATGTAAGCATATACCACTTTAACGATGACTCAGTTCAAAATGGAGAACACATAATTCACTCCTGGAGTTTCCGATACGTTTCTGGTTGCCACGATTTAATATATTCTTCTCAAAATATGGCCAGTATTTTGACCTCTGCCACATAGATTACTGTTTCTTTGTTTGTTTGTTCTGGTGGTACCAGGAAATTACTGTTTCTTCTCCTGAGTTTCATATATATTGCATCCTATAGAATATATTTTTATTTTTAGCATGTTTCTATTAAATACAAATTTTCCAAAATCTATTTTGCATGCTTTTCAATAATTTCATTTCAAATTAAGTTTTCTTCTTTATTTTCATTATTATTTATTATTATTATTATTATTCAGGAACTGACAATTTTACAACAATTATAATGTTACAACTATTTTATTTTGTGCTTAAATCCTGTTAGTCTTTTACTATATCTAGTGTATGAATTTCATAAAATTAAATTTACCATGGATATGTCTATAAAGGGAAACATACAGGCTTATACATGTCAGCAGTTAAAATATAGCCTGTTAATTATTTACTAGCCAAGCTGGTCTTTTTCTCCTCTCCCTGCTGAACCTTGGTACCTGGCAAGGGTCAGGCACTCTAAGAGGCATAGTGCGTCAATTCAAGGCGCAGGCTCATTCACTCCCTCTCCTAAAATGATGCTCTGTAACTTGCTAGAGTAGGAGAAGGGAAGGTTTGGGCAAGCATTCTAAGGCTTTCCTCAGGCAAGCTCACTACTTGGGCTCTCTGTAGTTTTCTTCTGAGCTCAGCCATCTGAGGTGTCTTTCTTTCCTCTGCCATGTCTACCCAAGACCAGTGTGAGAAGCGCCCCTGCTTCACGTGCCCTGTGATTTCTGTGCCTTTAGCTTTCACCCCCCACCCTCTTAGTGCAAACAACAGTAAATATTTCAGAAGCATCAGTTTTGCTTTCAATCCACCTGCTGTTCTAACCCTAAAGGCGTCGCTTCTAACCCCCAGTACTGCTTCTCCTGAGTGCCTGCCGTTTTTGGCTACACAGCAGACGCCTTTGGGTTTTTCTTCCCACAGTGCCACAAGATCTTTTCTCTTCATTTCACTCAGCACACACCCTGCTGTCTGGGCCTTTGTGTTGCTCCCTCTTAGTCTAAATTCTTCATGGCTATGGCTATGCTCATTCCAGGAGGCCCTTAAGCAGCAGGAAAAGGCCTCAGAACTTAGAGCGCGTAATTGCCACTTTAACTTTCCCACGGCAAGTCCACGCAGTGATCTGAACTATTATTGCTATTGTACAGATAAACAGGTACACAAAGTTTTGATATCAGGAATGCTCTGTTGAAGAATCAAAGCCAGCAAACTTTACCTGAAACTCAGCCTGCCCAATGCGTGCTCCGATACAGTACCTTGTAATGGTATCAAGGGAAACTCTGATTCTCCCAAGACTTCTGTCTGTTTAAAAAGTTGTATCACAAAGTACGCATTGTGATCTATGCCAAAAGGTATTTTAGCTACAAGTGAACTGCCCTAGATTTAAATATATCCATGAATTATCTCCAATGCTTTCCTAAAATAGCTATAGAATACTTTAAAACATGTGATGAATGTTTAGATTGTACTATTCTATTGCTGCTTGGTCAACAAAGACGTGTAGGACTTCTTTTAGAGGAATTTCTACAGTGGCTTTTCTTCTCTATTCGTTTGTGAGGAAGAGTCAAGTTTAATTACGAACATTTGAAACTGTTTATAGAAAAATAGATTTATCAATTTAGAATGCAAGTCTTTTTTAAAGTGAAGAACTACAGTTTATTTGACTACGATACAGATACAAGATTTTTCTTTATGATTATTTTCTTAGTAGTAAATGATCAAGTGACTCTCTAAAGAATAATGGAAGGAACAAAGGATGTTAATCTATAAAAATGACCTTATCTTGTAGCTCCATGTTGTTATATGATTTTGTCTTTCCATTTTCTATTTATTAATCTTGTGAGACAGGCAGAGAGTGGCCTTGAACTTGCTAGGTAACCCAGCGGTTGAATTATGGACAGGAAGCTGCGTGGCCAGATGTCTTTCCATCCTTGTCTGTGTAGAGCGGGAGTAGATAAGAAGATCAGATAGGGTGCTATCTGGAGCTTAGCACAGCTGCAATTCCATCCTGGTTGTGTAGCTGCTTGACTTGGTCATAGGAAGGGTCAGTACTAGTTACAGTCGTGGGATTTGTATAGAAGGCAACAGACAAAATGTCAAATGCACAGGCTCTGCATAATCCAGAAATGAATCTATCTTATTTATAAATATGATGACTAGTACAGTTCTTAGTGAGTAGAAGCTCACTGATTTCATTCCTGGTCTGTGGTTCTAACACTCGTAGTCTAAAATAAGGATTCCCACACTATGGGCAGAAAGTGAAATGATTGAAGTTTATCAGAAAACCCGTACTACTAGAGCTCAGTCTTGCAATGCAGAAAAATAAAGGTGTTGTAGAAATGCTCAGCTTATCATGGTTGCTGTGTCAGAGGCACAGCCATAAGCAGGAGACAAAAAACATCCTAGGCAGGGAGAAACACTCGAGGAGAGGACTGTATGAAGTTATATGCTAGGTGTTCCCATCGTTTGCTATGGGACCTTGGGAAAAACACAAAAAACCTTAGCTTCCTTATTTCCTCATGTGGAAGAAGGCGTGTTCATAGCAGGAATGTTGTAAAGAGTGCAGATTGTATGAGCCATTCATAAAATTACACATTTTGTCTCAATGTGTACAGCCACAGGTAGATTTTTACATTATACTTTAGGATTCTATTTTTGTACACATAAACTTACAAGGTTTAATAATTACCATAATTGACTAGCATAGTAAAGAAAACTGTTTCTTCTTTAAAGGTGTCACCTATCGAAAACTATGTTCTTGCAGCCTGGTAAGCTTTGGTGAAAACATTTGTGACCCTCTATCTATCCATGGTGGTGTTCAGTCTTTGGAAGCCAGCGCAATAAACCCCTGAGCTCTTTTAAGACCCACAGATGAACTTCCATTATTTTTACTTCATCATAAAATGTACCTTTAATTTTTTAATTTAGATTTTAAAATAAATTTTGCAGTTGTACAAGGATAACCTGGAACGCAGTGTATGCACCTGACAATAGAAAATATGCACGTCTTGCTTCACATCAAAGCCAAAATAGAACACGCTTGATAGGATGTCCCCTGGCACTGTGACCGGATCAAGGACACCCAGGTAGCATGTAAGAATGTCATCGAGGTATATCGGGAAGGCGTTTCCAGGAGAGCCTGCAGTTTGAGTCTGGTTGCCAAGTAGAGAGTGAAGACCCACCTCCACCCGAAGCATGTGGACACTAAGCCAGCAGCTGGGGCCTGGACACACCCAGGTCTGGAAGGGAAGCAGTGTCTCCCCCCACCCGTACCTCAAGCTGTCCCTTAACTAGAATGCCAGAACACTCAGCCTTTCTGCTCTGGAAATGGTGTCAGGACCCTGACATTTTCCACTTGGATGTCACACTGCTGATATGTGCTACGGATGGAATTATATGTGGAGGAAGCGTGGGAAACAGAAGAAAGCTGGAAACTATATTTGCCCAAACTCTCATTTTATAGATTAAGTGGAAATTATGAGCTACTAAATGAATGATCCTCACTTTTTCCCCATCAATCTATCATCCTTTTTTCAATCTATCATTCTTTAATCCAATTATCTATCTTTAAGATTAGTTGCTTCAGTGAGATGTTAAAAAATAAAAGAACTTGGGCTGAGGATACAGCTTGGCAGACTAAATGCCTGCCTGGCAAAGGCAAGGTCCAGAGTTTAATCTGGACCGTGTGTTCCTGGCCTCAAAAGCAAGTGTGGTGCTATACCCCTATAATCCCAGCACTGAGGAGGCTGAGACAGGAGGATCACTACAATTCTGAGTTCCATAGTGAGATCCTGTACCAAATACATACATATATACATACTTACATACATACTTACATACATACATACATACATTGGTAAAATTAAAAAAAAAAAAAACAAACCTTAAGACCTTTTAATCTACTGATCAGTTTCTCTCTTAATATATACCGATATAGATAGGTAGATAGATAGATAGATAGATAGATACCAGTTCTTAGTGAGTGTAGATATCATTAATTGTATTTCATATAATACCTAAAAGTTGCATTTCAAATGAAGCAAACGATGAAAATGAAAACTTTTCCTTTTCTTGGTTACATAGGATGTTGCTTAGTGACAGTTCGGAGAGCACACTGATTCTTGCTGTTGGTTCATCGCTTCTGATCCTTGAAACTGTGCTTTTATCTGTATATGTCATCCTGCAGGAAAAAAAAAAAATACATAAAGAGGAGCCTTACAGTAGCCGAATACTCTTTTACTCCACAGTGCGCTCTGCCCGTATTTTCAGGTTCAGCTTCATGTTCTGTCTTCATAATTGATCTATGTCCTGGTTGCTCCTGGCACCAATGCCTGCAGAGGGATCCTCCGCGCTAGGCGGGGTAGTTTGCTGGGCAACTTCACCTCTCAGGGCGCCAGTGGGCAGCTTACCTCTGACAGCTTTGCTTTGGGAGCTTCTGAGGCAAAGACTCCTTCTAATTCTTCTCTCTTTAGGCCTCCAAAACATGAAGATTTCAGGTGGACAGTGAGGAAACTTTTAAAAGATTAGTAAGCAGCAGAAAAACTCAAAACATCAAGGTTCTATTCTCACATTTCAGGTGTTACCTTTACAAAGTTCCTTTGGCAAATTCTAAAATGAGATTAATGTTTTATCAAAGTCTCAAAATGTGAGCCTCCAAAAAGCAACACATATTTTTCCGTTTTTAGGTTTAAGAGTCTCACGCTTGTATTTATGCAAATAACAAGCATCATCATTGATGCATTTTTATGTATTTAAATAATTTTGTGGTTATAGTGCAATAGCTTGAACTGAACACAAAGAACTTTTGTAGCAATCGATTCAATTTTTTGTTATCAGTAATACACAAATATTCATTAAAAGCCAATCAGTGGAGAGAAACACTAAAATTTTCTCATTATATTTTGCTAACCAAGATCATAAAACTTTGGGGGTTCGATCCCCAGCATGCCTTGCTGGCTCCACCCCTCAGGGTGCTCTGAGATGCTGAGTGAGACTGGACATGGTGACAGGTGCCTATAATCTCAGCATTTGCGAGACTGAAAGCAGGAGGATAACTGCGAGTCGGATTTGTATAGTGAGACCCTGTAGATCCTGTACCAAAAATACACCAAAAACGTTAGTAAACATGTATACTAGATTAGGAGTCAATTCTGTAGTGAAAACTTAAACAAGACTCTGGAGGAGCACAAACGTGACATCACACGTTTCCTATTCTTCTGGTGTCTTTGTAGCACAGGGAAACAGAGTTGGTTTTCTCAAAGATAGAAACAGTTACTAAAATGTGCTGCCGGATTCTGCATGCGTTTGTCTTGTTCGGCAGATAAGAGAAGAGATGAGTAATTTTCCATAGCAGTGGTCGTACAGGACAATGGATGATATAAATATTGTTCTTCCAGTGCTACCACAGCATGATTTTAGATGTAACAGGTAAGTAGAGCTGCGTCCACTTTGATAACTTCTGCGCTTTACATTGCACGCACAGTCACTTTCCTACACAACTCAATTTACTTCTGTGTTGTTCTCCTGCACAGGCATGTGGAAGTATCCACAAAATCTAAGACCTTTGTTTATGACGAGAAGGTAACATGGTAACCTAATGGGAACACCCATCATCAGAACAATATCAAAATAATTGGGTAACTAGAAAAAAAAATAACTAGGCTGCCTTTGAAAACCTATCTTTGTGCAATCAGGAGTGAAAATCTGAGACAAATCTGTCCATAGAGTCAAGGTAAATAGGTGACATATGCGACAGACTAGCCGACCTTTCTTTCCACCCGCATTATCCATTTCTTCTTTAAGTGAACACTCTGAAACAGATTGATGATAAGAGTAGGAATTATGCTTTTGGTAAATGTTATAAATTATAACGTGACTGCTCTGTGGCATGCTCTGTGTTCTTGGAAATATTTTATTTTCATTCGCAGTGGCAGGTAGCTAATGTGTCACAATATGTTATTTCAAAAGAGACTCCTGAATGCAGGATTACCATGAATTACATTTAGTCACGTTCCCTGCAATCTACTTTGAAACAGAACACATAAATGCATTTATGAACACATGAAAAAATAGATTAGTAAGAAAAGGAAACAAAGTCCTTCCTGGTGAATGTCTTGGTCTTCATATTGTGAAGAAATTAAATAAGACTCTAACCAAGGGCTGCTCATTTTACTAAAGGCTGGGATTACTGTTTTCTATTATGCGGAAGGACATCATCCTGTGTTGGAAACTATTTTCTTCCTAATGAAGTTGATTAGATATACAGAACACTAACTATTTTGTGTGTGTGTATGTGTGTGTGTGTGTCTGTGTATGTATGTATATACATATATATATATATATATATATATATATATATATATTCACTACAGAATAATCTTTCCTTTATGTATTTAAGTATTTATTTAGTATTTTAGGCAAGAATCTACAGAGTGTTCAGGGTCTCACTACTAGATTGGACTCTCAGTGACCCACCTATTTACAGCCTCCCAAGAGCAGGCATTACAGGTGCACACCATCAAGGCCAGGCTCAATTGCCATCTCAGAGTGCCCTGAGGGTGCGGCCAATATGGAAAGCCTGGAGATAGAGCCCCCAGCCCTTCTGCTTGCTTGTAAGTGCTCTAATCCGCTGAGCTTTTTGGCTGGGCCTACAAATATGGAACTAAAATTGGAACGACACTCAGAAAATTAGCATGGTCCTTCATTTGTATCCCCCTAGTTTGTATGTTCCATTGCTGTTAGAGAAGCTGTGTTAGGAGAAGAAGTCTTTAAAGGACCTTTTCATACTTGATGCCAGTACAAATTTTGTAGGTTTTGAATTCAGGAAATTAACCAACGTAGTCCAATAATCCATAAAAATGCTGGGTTGCTGACAGAGCTAGAAATTGCCCAAAGTTGTTGATTTGAGCCTTTTACAGCTCAGTTTATTAATATGACTTTACTTTTTATACCTCATGGTTATACTTTTCTGCTGGATGGTGAAGACCAAGTTAAAGCAAGACCTATATTACTGAAAATGTAACTGTTGCAGATATATAGCTATTATCTCTTAGTTCAGTGAGAAGAAAAATCTGTACTAATATTGTTTAGATAAGATTTCATGTCTCCATCTTGTACTTTGAACAACTACTATGAAGAAAACAATATGCAATGTATTAATTATTGGAACTGTCCCGCTAACCTGTTTTGAAAGTATTTCATTGCTACTTCTTCCTCATTAAAATCACTAAAAATAGAAACATAGAGCATTCCGTGTGAAAGATAGCATTTAAAAACTGATACAATTGAATGTGTCAGGATACTGTTACTGACTACCCTTGCATCTGCTTCTGGTGTCTCCGATTTGAGTCTCTAGAATAAACCTCTGTTATGTGTAACGGGATTGATCAGACAAATGCCAACATGACTTTCTTTGGTAGCCACATGGTCACGCACACTTGTCAAAATCCTTGGATTTTAAGTTATGCATAAGACGATGAAATATTTTAAAGCTAAATAGTTAATATTTAATGCCAACTGTAGCCTTTTTACTTTCATTATTAAGGTTTCTTCTTTCAGGTTCTTATACCAGACAGGTAATATGATGTTTACACATGTGGGTGTCATTTATTTCCCTTAGGAGTACAGCCTAAAAAAAGGCTTTGAATTTGTCTTGATTTATTCACTGTTAAGGTTTTAATGATAAGTTGTGAAAAAAGTTGAATCTTTCATAGATTTCTGATCACTTCTGATGTAAAGAGCCAGAAGAGGTTTGCTGCATTGCACAGGAACGGTCTTACCACAGACTCCAGGATCTTGAGTACAGAAGAATGTATGGCTTAGTGACACAGATGCATGAAACCTTGAAGAACTTAGGGTCCAGTAGATGGGTGATGAAGGTGATAGGGAATGACCTTGATCTTAGGTTCTGTTCCCTTGATTTGTAATAAAAAATGAAGAATACACACGTGCCTATCTTGGTTGTTATGATAATATTCTGCCTTTTTCTTTTGTCCTTTACTATTTCTACTTTAATGACGGTTATGGAGGTGGTCTCTAGTTTCTCGATTCTACCTAGCAGTTCCTATACATTTGTTTTCCCCTACTAACCTAAACATCCAGAATCTGGGGTAACACTGTAGAATTTTTATTCAAGATTTCAGTTTGAAGGCACACTTTGCAAATTCCAAACAATACAGTGCATTATTGCACTGAGATTGTTAGGAAGACTTTAATTATATATTCTATTAACAAGCTTGAGTACTGTGAAGTGAATTATTTGATCTCTCACTAGGTCAGAGCATTTCCATGTTCTTAGCAATACTGTCGCCAAGGGCCCAGGATGGAGTTTCATTGAATGGATGCGCAAATGGTAAATCAATTGGAGAGCCAGATCTGTTATATTAAACTTCTCTCTGTCTCCTGAGTAGCATAAAGATTTAAGAATAATTGATTTAGATAGAAAATAAAATGGAGTGGGCGGGCTAGGTTGCTCAGTGGTCTAAAGCGCCTGCTTAGGCAAGCTTAAGCAGCCGCACAGACCACTGTTTGGTCCCCGGCACCACATGCTGTTTTAGTCCCACCCCCAGGGCAGGCTGAGCCGGCCATAAAAAATAAATAAATAAATAAATATATTTGACTGACTTTAAGAGATACAAAAGTTACATGTTTTGCTACACAAGTGATGCTTAAACTTGCCCTTAACCACAAAGCAGAAAAATTTAAACACAAGGGATAAAATGGAAAGTTAGATTAGAATGCTGAGCTGTAAAAGGCTTGAATCAACAGCTTTCAAACGCGCCGTGGTGGCGCACGCCTGTAGTCCCAGCACTCGGGAGGCTGAGGCAGGAGGATTGATGAGAGTTCGAGACCAGCCTGGGCTACAAGAGTGAGCTCAAGGCCAGCCTCAGCTGCATAGCGAGACCCTGTCTCAAAAAGGCAAAAAAAAAAAAAAAAAAAATCAACAGCTTTCAACATTGCCAGTTTTACCAATAACACTGCAATTATTGAATATTGGATTATGTATATAATTACTTTCTCTTATTTCAATGAAAAGAAATTTGGTTGTACCAAAATGATTTGAAAAATTATATCTACACCCTGTGCTCTGTATAACTAATAGAACAACAATATGCATTGTATCTAATATTGAAATGTATTACTAATGTTTTGAAACCATCACGTTGTTATACATTGTTATTTCCTATTAAAAGTAAAATAATAAAAAAATAAAAATAAAACAGGTTTAAGAGATGACAGAAACTATCTGAGTTACATAGAACTGTCTTGATATTTTGTATTAGGAACCTGTTGTTACAAATAAAATATAGTTGCTTATATTCTATCAATCTAGATCAGTGTGCCAGTTTGGGACAAATATTTCTACTTAATAGTTAGGTGTCATATTCTTCTAATATGCAAAGAATGGATTTGTTCTTCCAAGAATTTAGTAATTTCCAAACTTGGAAGTGTATGGTGATTTCTAAGAAATGCAATAAATTATTCTTTATTTTTTATTTTAAATATAAGAAGTCAAAAGGTGTAGCAATGATTGTTTGGAACCCCTGTCACTATCGTTGAACCGGGTTTCTTGGGGTCACCCTTATGGTGCCATTTCTGTCACGTGTGCCACCTTTCTACTTCTCGTGCAAGATGTTTAGTGGGCAGGAGGCTGAGTTTAAGCAAAAGGCCGGCTTGTCACTGTTGATCTCCATGGCAGCACACACTGCCAGAAAATGTCCCCGCCTTGGCTTTCTCACTTGAACACACTGTTGATTCTCCATGGTAACAGCCTGAGCTGTGTTTGGGTTACATGAATGATCTGGAGGTAAAGCTGTATCTGTAGTGTGTCCTATGGGCTACTGACCTTCAAAGATGAAAACCCAGCTTTCAGGGGGAGTTCTGTAATATTCTGAGATATGCTAGAATACTAAAACATTAAATGCAAATGTTTGCTTAAAGAATTATTTGGAGGGCTGGCAAGATAGCTCATCTGATTCAAGCACCTGCTTAGGCAGATGCAGGGACTGGACTTTGAGCCACCAAGTGCTTTGCCCGCCCCACGCCTGGGGGCACGCTGAGACCTACATTGAGACTGAATGTGGTGGTGCATGCCTATAATCCCAGCACTTGGGAGGCTGAAAACAGGAGGATCACAACAAGTCAGATCTGTGTAGTGAGATCCTATAGACCTTACAATAAACACATCAAAAAAAAAAAAAAATCACTTGGAACTTTAGAGGTATTTTTTAAAGTTTGATATTTTTGATGTATATTACTCATCACTCTGAAGCTCTGTGTAGAAATACTGTGTATGTTCATTATACTTACCTTAACAACATTTGATTTAAAACACCTGATTTTTCATGAGATTTTTTTTATTCTATGTTCCCCAAGTATGAAAAGTAGTTAAAATATATTTATTTATAAAGCAAATGTTTAAAAATATTAGTGATTATAGTATCTAATTTAAATCAGTTATCTGGAGAGTGATATAAGATTCTACACTTGGACATATTCTTTTAGGATTATAGTCATTAGTGTACTGTCTTTAAATTTTTAAGAGCATTGCTCTAATTCCAATCTATTAGAAGTTTCAATATTTGAAAATGGTATTTTCCTTTAGTTGTCTGCCAATAATCAGTGAGATCTTTTAGATTTAACAGTCTGATACATACACTTTCTCTTTAAATATTAATGTGAATACAGTTTTTGAATGTTACTTTACATAATTTTATTTTAAATGTGAAATTTTACTTCATTATAACATCTATTGTTTAGATTTACTTCTTATGAAGCCTACTGAAAAATTTCCTAAAATTCAGAAGAATCTTTTCAAAGAAAATAAAGACTTAGTAAAATAATAATAATAGTAATAATAATAGTAATAATAATGCGATGTACTTTGAGTCTTACTGTATTATTTTTCTTGGAAAGCGATATCGCCTGATGAATTGCTTGTCAGTTTAAGCAAACTACAGTGTTCTTTATTTCTGTATTGTACTTTTGCACAGCCCACACTGCTGAAATGAGCCCTGCTGATGTGTTCTGAAAAACGGTGACTCTGCAGAGAGTGTGGGCCCGGCCAGATTCTGAATGCTGCGCCTGTAGCTGACGACTGTTTAGGGACTGGGTTTCCAGGAGAGTGGTCTGGCTGTCCCCCGTCGTGAACTACAGAATCTTCCATCTGAGTTGTTTTCCAGGGTGGCAGCTCTTTTGGCTCTCTGGGGAGACACATCATGACACTGTCAGCCACCTTGGAGTCCATGGCCTCGGGCTGCTTAATGACCACCAGATTGACATGAATATGACCCTGAAACTTGACAGGTTCCCTTTTGTGATCATTTTGTTTGTTATTTGGAACCGCTGTGTTTTCTTTATTCATGCTATGTGAGCATTTTGTCAACTCTTCTTTAAGCAGTGACATGAGCCTCTTAGTTTTCCTTGTGCAGAGTTGCTTATAGAAACCTTAGCCTTCTGCTTGCAATAGGCCCAAAGCCTCTGGATTTGCCCATGGGCTCACCACTACAGTTACTTGTCCCTTGGAGTGCTTCCCCAAGGAGCCCGCAGTGACTGGCAGTCACCACAGACCAAGTCACACCTAATGAATGCTGAGTCATCAACAGGCACCCCACATTCCAGCGAAGAACTGCCTTTCAATTTTATTGAGCCTGCAAGTACAAATGTGCCCTGAAAACAGAAAAATATATATCTAAGAAAATACGCATGATGTGGTGTGCTTGCTTAATTTCCATTCTAACTGTGATTTCCATAAATAGGTGAACAAATGTGTTAACTTGTCCGGATAGAATGTTCCCAAATCACTTATGTATACGTGTACACCTATGTTCTCTCAGGGAAATAGAAATAATTTGGAAGGAAGAAATTCTAGGGGTGGGCCATATGTCACTGAGAATTTTGTCCATTCTGCTCATTGTATCATTGCTTTAAAGAAACACATTGCAAGATTATTAAACAGTCAATATATCTTTGTCATAGAGCACTGACAATATTACCCAACTCAAGTCTGAGTTCAATTATTGGTAGCTGTGTTTCTCCAGTTATCCAGGCTCCTTTGGTTTCATACTCTGTCAAACTGAGAAATACTGACACCTACTTTGGGACTCTTTTATGTGTATGCTGTTTGCATAACATAAAACCCACAGAAATACACCTGATTTGAACATGGAACTATCACTTTGTACACTGAGCCACTGGTCATGTTGAATTATCTGTGACTGGTACCTAAAGCAGCAAAATTCACTTTGTGACTCTTGTATAGTGAGAGTGCCCTTGGGGTCCCTTGACTTGTACTACACAGCAAGGACTTATGTGTCATGGTATAAGTGAGCTGTAATTATTTGTATTAATGCTGAAGTGATACTGTCTTAGTATTCACTTCAGGTTATTTTTTTCTTTCTGGTAAAGTTACTAATAAATTCTCTCACTGTCAGAATCCACTATTGTAAGTGTATGAAGAACTAATTTTGCTAGCTGCTGTGTTTTAAACTTAAATGAGGAATATTTCATATGTATTCAATTTTAGGGTCTTTGGAATTAAACAATCTGAAATATATAAAAGTTTCAATAATAAATTCACTTGCCTGGGGGTAAAGTCAAAGCCAAAGTATGCATCAGTTTTTGTTATTGCTTTTTTTGACTTTCATATACATGATAAGAATCTGCATAAGTATCTTGGCATTATTTCATCAACTGTAGTTATTTTGATATTATATATATATATATATATATATATATATATATATACATTTCTATTGCTAGAAAACGGAAGAACACTCACAAACTAGTACAGTATTTTCCAAAGTTTTCACATCATTACTCCTAAGAATAGTAACATTTACATGGACGATTTAACTGAAATAGAATTTGGAAACAACCTGACATGGTGACAAGAATGATTCTCCGTGGCCTCTCAATTATACAGTTACAAGAAAAAAAAATGAATTTGTATAAAACTTTAAAATATTCTCATTTCAAGGAACATAGCACACTCTTTAAGCATAAGTAAAATGTTGAATTATAATTTATTTCTAAAATATCGATATATAATTAAGTATTTAAAAAACAATCTCAATATTTTATTTCCAGGAACCAAAACTGATAAATTACACCCACAGGTACACACACGCACTAGCACATACTTGGTGCTAGCACTCATAATTAATCCAAATGTCTCTTAATTTCATGCATTTCAGTTATTTCACGTTGTAATTAAATTTTTATATCTAATATTTTCGCTTTTAAGGAATAGTACATTGTTAAATTTTTTTGTGAAATCATATTTAAAAATAAGTTGGAATTGTTGATTACATTTCTTTAAAGATTATTTTTTAAACACTTGTAACTTTGTGCTTCTTTATTTACTTTACATTCTGTTGTCTGAAATGAGATTCTCAAGTCTTCTGCGCCCGTGCACTCCCTAAACATCCGTTGTCCTATGGACAGGCCCCAGGAACTGTGCTCCTCAGCTTTTCCATCACTAGAACAAATACCTGGGAGAAATTCTGTTATAAAAAGGAACATTTTTCTCTGCCTCAGAGTTCTGAAGTCCGGGCCCATGATTACCTGAACTATTTCCATGGTCTTGTGGTGAGCATGGCCAGCGGTGTGGGCCCCAGCTCCAAGAAATTTCACCGACACCCAGAGTCACGCACTGAAGTCCAAGCCTTCACCTCAGAGATCTTTGGGGAGCCCGTTGGGCCCAAACTGTAGTGCAGCAATGTTCACTAACGTTTATTCATATATAGAAAATGTGACTACACAGCTTTCTCCCTCGGCCATGGGAGTGAACCCAGGAACCTTGCTGTGAGCCACATCCCCAGGTCATTGTATTTTCACTTTTTTACAAGGAGTATGGTCTTGCCAGATGTCCAACTTCCCAGTCCCACCTTCAGCTGATGGAACTTCTGCTTCAGCCTTGCAGAACCCTGGGATTAGATGCATGGCTGCCAAGCCTGGCAGAGGCAATAGAAGTTTAAGTTTAGCAGCTTCCTTCCCTCAGAGGAGCAGAAGCAGACAGCCTCCAGGTCTAAAGGTCAGAGTGTTCCTCCAATACTGTGATTACTGCCACTTGTTCTAGTCAGGGTATTACTAGAGGAACAGATATATTGTCAGCTGAATTGTTTGCACATGGAAACATTGGGAAACTGAAGAATTACTGTGTTTATTTTTATCAGCACTTATTAATGAGCATTTTGAAAAAAAAAAAAAGTTGCAATTGGAGCTGGCCAGATAGCTCAGTGGATTCAACTGCCTGCTTAGGCAGACACAGAGACCAAGGACCGAGGTTCCATCCTGTCATGCCTTGCTGGCTCTGCCCCTAGGGCTCACTGAGATGGTGACTGAGACTGGTTATGGTGGTGTGGGCCTGTAATCCCAGGGTTTGGGAGGCTGAAAAACCAGAGAACCACTAGGAGTCCAATCTGTGTAGAGACACTGTAGACAATGTACTTAAAGAACATAAACCAGTAGTAATTATTCACAGTGTTATCATGAGTGTTAATTTAATGCATTACTTACGTCAAACCTACAAGTCAATCACTTATTGTGAAAAGTTATCCCTTACATAGAAACATTCAATACAGAATAGTAAGAATACCTATAAAGTCACAAATCTCTTATTCATGCTTTAGAAAGACATAGTTAGAAATTAGAAGATGCCTAACTTGGAAGAAGTCTAAGGAAATTTACAAATACAAAAAATAGGTATATGTTTTTATATTATATCAGAAGCAATAATTACATTTTTTTTCTGCCAGTTGTTTGGTAGTAACTGTAGTAAAGGACATTTACATTCCTGGTGCCCAGTTGTACTCTTAGAAAAAGTCTAAATCGATCTTCTCTGAGCCTGCGTGAGAAAGTCTTCTAGGAGCGGGTGTTAGTCATTAAATGTCGTGAGCCAAAAAAGGATCACCATGAGTAGTCTTTATGGAGAAGAAATTATAGGGCTAGCATCTAAATGTTGCAAATGTCATCCCAACTGGAACGGCTGTTGAGATGAACTTGGAATGTGTTCTTGCCATCCGAATTTATAAACAGTAATGTTTCAACCTTTATGGCCCATGGAAATGTCACGCCGTGTCTAGCTCTGAAGTTGCGCATCATTTATCACTTATGTAAGGAGTAGCACAAAAGAGAAAAAGGTGAGTCTGCACAGTGGATCCTTGAAGCATCCCATAGAGTTGCTGGACAGACAAAGGTCCCCGCTGGACTCCTCCCCACGGTTTCTTTGACTGGCATTGGGGTCTGAGCTCAGGACCTTGAACAAATGAGACGAGAGCTCTGCCACTGCTATCCCCAAGGGCCCCACCACTCTTGGTGAGAATTTAACAAATATTTGTGATAGACGTTTGTTCACTTGTTTTCTTTGTTTCTTTTTTGGTAGAGGGCCTCACTCCACAGTTTGGACTCATAGTGACCCTCCTCTCTCAGCCTCCCCAGTGCTAGGATTATAGCTGTGTACCACCACACCTGTTTCCAGGCAGTAGAATCTTCCAGAGTTTCAGGACTGGCACAGCATGTGGTACTAGGGATTGAACTTGGGACCTTGTGCTTGCTAGACAGATGTTTATGCCACCGAACTATCTTCCCAGCTCAGTACACTAATTTTGGAATTGCTTAAGTATACCACATAGCTCTGATGTTAATGATTTGATACAAAATAAATTATACTAGTTCTTTCAAATCATTATTGGGTAAGCAGTTATATTACAAAAGAACAGTCTTATTGTAATTTTTTTGACTTTATGATATTTTCTTTTAACCTGGAAAGAGGTACAGCTCTAAGGTACAGTGAATGCCTACCAGCTATGAGGCCTAGGTTCCATCCCCAGCATGTAAAACTAGCACCCCGACACCACCATCGAAGCAAAGCACATAACAAAATCATGAGCTCCTGACATTTGAAAACACTGTGACACACACCTATAATCCCAGCACTCTGTACGCTGAGACAGGAGGACTACCAGGAGTCTAAAGTAGCCTGAGCTGTGCACTGAGCACAAGGATGGACCGCATTTCATAGCAGGATGCTGTATCAGAAACAAAATGAAACACAAACAAAACAGAGAAAATGCTATGAAATGTTAAATTTGCTTAAATCACTCATATTTCCGGATCATGAAATAAAACTTCAAGAATAAATAATCTAAAATAGCAATGATCAGAAAACACAGAGTTTCTGCAAGCAACTCTTTATACTGCTAATCTCTCAGTGAGAAGACTGCCCATT
>PVJA010027837.1:0-28264 GCA_004027025.1 Myocastor coypus | reverse complement strand
GGGGGGCGGGGAAAGGGAAGGCGGCCCAGGGATCTTGACCCAGCTGGCTGGGATTCGGGTCGTGGCTGGAAAGGAAGTTAGTCGCGGGAACGCAGAGTGGTTTGTTCAGATCTTTGAGAGTTGAAACTGGGAGGTTACATGTGATATTTGTCTCAGGAAGGGGTTGCTGAGGGAATCACACGTTATTTGAGCAATTTATGTGTGTGCATGAAGTAGGTTGGGTTGGGACTGACGTTCTTTTTCTTCTGAGCTGCTTTTCTCAAATTCCTGGTTGGGATCCCCACATCTCAATATCCCAGACTGTCATTTCATCCATGATGGACATGCCTCACGCAATATGCTTTTCGTTTCAGATTTGCCCTTTCCTCAAGGTAAACATTTATTTCAATTTCTTTGGACCCTTTTTCATAACTTTATCAGCACACACTTGCACAAACATGGACTAGTACAAGTCATGCCTATTGTGAAAGTAGGATACATTATACATTAGGGTGAAAGAATTCACGTTTTGATCTCTGTCCACGCTGAGTAGTGGACAAGCTTTTCCGTCTCTAAAAATTTAGCACCAAGTCACTGGCAAGCTGAGAGTGAGAGGGATTTTGGTGCATGCAATGTTATCAGTAGACAATACATACTAAGCCTGAAGATGAGCCTGAATTTGCAAGTCTATAAACATCATAGGATCCTGAAACAAAATGATCAGATGTGTCTCTTCTTTTACAATCCATTCCCTCTCTCAGATGATATGTCTGCAGTCCCCAGACACCACAGCATAAGGCAATGTGGAGAAAATGAGACTCTGACTTCAAAATTCTAGGGTTGGGTTTGAGGCTCTGTATTTCTAACCAGTTCTCAGTGGTGAGATGGATAGAATGCCTGGGGATAAACTTCCTTCTAGTGTCTGACCAGTTCCCAGGTGCTACAAGAATGAAGACAGAGAGGAAGTAAGACCTGGAATGGCCTAGAGTCTGATTTACAGGAAACTCACCAACTGCAACATCCCGTGGGGCAGTAGCAAGACCAACTGGGTTTCCATAATTTGAGTCAAAAAGGGTATATTTATAAATTTAGACACAGTGCTGTCTTAGTCACTTTTTCATCACTGAGATTCAATACTGATCACCTATAATTTTTTAAAAACGGTTATTTTGGCTCACAAATGCAGTTTCTGATACACAGTTCCAAGGCAGAAATAGTGTGGTGGAAGAGTCTGGTGTATGAAGGCTGCTCATATCAGGGTGAGTGGGAAGCATGGTGGGGGGCGGTGAAGACAGGAAGGAAGACGCATTCCTCAAGTCGCACTTCCTGTATTGGCCATTTCTTCCCAGAACTCACCTCCTAACTCCACTATGTATTCATCAAGGATCCAGTGAACAGTGTAGTGTCCCATGACCCAAGCACTGTTCAAAAGCCTCACTGTCTGAGTGCAGGAGAGCTCTATATCTAAGCTACTAAGGCGACCTCGCCTTGTTTGCAGTGAAACTGTTTTATCTTAAGGCCAAAGCATCAGTGCATCCCTTGAGCCAGTGTAAAGCTGCACATATGACTCTAGCAGTTTTATTTATTATTTATTACTTTTAATTTTTTTTTAGTTTCATCTATTTATGCTTTTCTGAGAAGTTTTGTAGAAAAAACAGCTAGGATTCTTCAGGAGTTATTGTGGTATTTACAGCTGAGTATGACTAAAGCAATGTCAAGCTATTTCCATATACTTATGGAAAACATAGACAACAGGCAGATTATTGTTCTTGTAGACTCATATTTGTGTATTCATAAGCTCGCTGGTTGAAACTTTCTACTCTGATTTCCCTTTCTTGTTCCCTCTGGAAACTTCCTTCTTGAGCAAAATCATTTGCCACCACCAATGCCACTGATCTGAGGAAAATACTATTCTATTATCACAAGTTCTAAAACCCAGCAGAAAGTTATAGAGGAAGGAATATACTATCACAAGAAAAAAAGACCTATTATTATCTTGGTTGTTAATAATTTCAAAAAAGCTATGATTTTGGTTGTCAGTTAGACTTTCTGTTTTTGTTCACAGGAAAACATCTTTTCAAGACACAGAACTGAGGCTAAAATGACTATACAGCAGCCACTTCCATTACCTTTTACTGATTCTCATGGAATTCTTTTAAAATTTCAAAAATAGATACAAACCAGGTTCAGAAGAAGGTAATTATCATGTACCAAGTCCAGGTGAAGACCCAGATAAGAGCATCAACACATGGGACAGTTGAAAAATAGCCTCCACACTGTCCCCTGCAGATGGACACTGCTCCAACCAAAGGGAGGCCCCCATCACTCAGTTCAGAAAAGCAGACTTACTAGATAGCTAGAGACAATTTTCTCGCTCCATGACTCAACCTTCAATAACCCTCTATGACTATGTCTAGCCATAGCAACTGCCTAACCAATCATAACCTGGCTCCAATGATTAATGTTAAAAATGTTAGCAGCTCAGTCTCCCAGGTTTGGTTTCAATTTAGCAGGAATTATATCACCCTGTTCTGATCAATGCAATAGGGGGTGTCTTTGTGGTGTGATTCTTTACCTGACAATAGGAGAACCACTATCATTGTCCACTTCTATATTTTTGTCCATGTAAATATCTCTGGGAAGCTAAAAGCAACCTCAGAAAGACATGAACAGAAGAAACACTAGGGAAATGAGGTTGAGCTGCCGGCGGACCTGGGAATCTGGCCATCTAAATGCTCTTTGATATTGTGTTTAAAGGACAGATGACAGTGGACTCAAGATTTGAGTGGGTGACGGTTTACACACATTTAGCTTATTATTGGTTACACGCAGAAGGATTCCAGAAATACAGTTGAAGAACAGCATATTCATTTATTCTACTTTCTTTTTAAAGTTATTTTACTTTTTGAAGAAAGTACAAAATAGTATGAAACCAGGAAAAAATGCAAATGTTACAGAATTTCACTAAGCAAAACAATATGGACAGCATTTATTGTATTATATAGTGTTTTCTTTATATTAACTGTTCAAATTACCAGATATATGCATAAAAATTGGAATAAGAAAGAAAAAGAGAAAAAAACATTATAAGCAATTAAAAGAAAAAAAAGGGAGCAAAAGAAAGAATAGTTTGAAAAAAATGGTTTTAAGCTTTAACTACACCTTTCCACAGACCAGCAGAAATCCACAGAAGTTATCCAAATCATCCTGCTTACATACATAGATTTATGTCGTTCTCCTCCTTCCCCTCTAATCCTACTTCAAATCTGTTAATTCTTTCCTCTGAACAAATTAGTTCCCTTTTAGAAATATATATTGTCCCTTTCAGATTTTATTTACCCTTTCAGGTTCATACACTAAGGAGACAATATGATTCCTACATATGAATCTAATTTATTTCACTTAATAGTATGGTCTCCAGCTGAATCAATTTACCTAAAAAAGCCTCAAATTTATCACTTTCTAGCTGAATGTTATTCCATTGTGTAAAAATACTACATGTTCTTCATCCATTCCTTACTGGATGGACTTTCAAATTTCTTCCAAGACTTAGTTATGACATATTGTGCTACTATAAACATGAGCGCACATCTGTTGCTATGGCATATTTTCAATTCTTCTGGAAAAATACACAGGAGGGGAATAGCTGGCTTAAAATGTACTTCCAATCCTAGACTCCTGAGGAACATCCACACTGATTTCCATAGTAGTGATACCAGTCTGCATTTCCACCGAGTGAAGAAGGGTTTCTTTTTTCCCCAAAGCTTCTCCAACATTTGTTATTGGTTGACTTCTTCGCAATAGCTATTCTTTCTGGGGTGAGATGAAATCTCAGCACTGTTCTAGTCTGAATTTCTCAAATAACAATGATGTTGGGCATTTTTTCATAGACTTACTTGTTATATGTTGTTCTTCATCTGAGAAGCGCATATTCATCTCAGATGCCGGTTTTTGTGTTGGGTCTTTCAACTATGGAAGCTTGATTTTTTTTTTTTTTTACTTCTTTATGTGTTCTAGATAGAAGTGGGCAGAGGGGCACTTGGCTATACTTTGTTGATTCTTTGAAGTATTCCCCATGCAGTTCGGTTTTCATTCATGAACTTTCTACCTACACTTTTGTCATTAGGATTACTACCTAGGACAAAAAATGTGGGATATTACTGAGTTATACGATGTTACAGCACAGGATCACTTATGTCCTAAGTCCTCATTGACCTTGAAGGGCTAGGGCCAAAATATTGGCTATCTTTGTAGCACTTCTTTTTCTCTAATTTTTGGTCCATAAACTTTCACTCTTTTTTTTTTATGTTGTGGCTGGCTCAGACTGCCCTGGGGGCAGGGCTGGGGTAGCATGTGGTGCCACGGATCGACCTGCAGTTCCCGCTGTTGCCTAAGCTTCTCTAAGCAGGTACTTTAGACCACTGAACTCTCTCACTGGCTCTAAACTTACGTTCTTAACCGTCCAGAAGAGAAGCTTAGTGATACTATTACCTTATAACATAGGTACTTGAGCTTAACATCACTGTCTTTCTGAATATGAAACATGTTAGACTCAACTTGGAATCTGTATTTTCCACCAGTCATTGATATTCTAATAAACCTCTATAGAATGTGATAAAAACAGTTCCATATTTTTGCACAGGAATTTAGAAATCTAAGCATTTACAAAATTGTAGCCAGTCAATCCTATGGCACTTTTCCTTGTCTCTTACTCTCTTTTACTGTTCTTTTTTTGGTTTTGTTTTGTTTTCTTACAAAACAACCATTTACTTGAGAGAGACTATAACAATAACTGAAATTTTCTATTCAAGGAGATTATGGGTCCACAGAGGAAAGGGATTGACCACGCATAATGTACCTACGAGACAGCTCAGTAGTCTAAAGCACCTGCTTAGGCAAGCTTAGGCAACAGCAGGGATTGAAGGTTGATCCCCAACACCACAAGCTGCACCATCCCCACCCTCAGGGCAGGCTGAGCCAGCAATAACATAAAAAGTGTGACCTAGACAAAAAAAAATTCTCTCAGGCTTTCACAGAGAGCAAACTGGTCAAGCAATGGCCGTGACTCATCCAGATGACTGACATTGAGAAAAGTTCTACAAAGTACTGCACATGGTCTCAAAGTAAATCATATGGGGATTTGATTGACCTTGGGAGATACAAAAGTTACATGTTTTGCTATAAAGGTCTTGCTTTAACTAACACTTAACCACCCAGCAGAAAAGTTTAGCCATGAGGAATAAAACGTAAAGATAGATTAGTTTGCTGAGCTGTAAAAGGCTTAAATCAACAATTTGTAACATTGCCAGTTTCACCAGTAACCCACTGCATTTATGGAACATTGGACTATGTATAAAACTACTTGCTCTTAATTCATTGAGAAGAAATTTTTGTACCAATAATGATTGGAAAAATGATCATATCTGCATCCTGTGCTCTGAATAACTATTATGAGGACAACAATAAACATTGTATCAATTATTGCAAATGTACTACTAACTCGCTTTGCAAGTGTCACATTGTTATTTCTTATTAAAGTAATAACAAAGATCACTACCTAATTTTTGCTCCAGGCGATTTAATGTTTTAGATTTAATATTTAAATATTTGATCCATTTTGACTGTATTTTAGTGCATAGTGATAGACATGGGTCTAATTTTATCCTCCAGAATGTGGCAAGCCAGTTTTTCAGTCCCATTTATTAAAGAGGATATGTTTCTTTCAGTGAATATTTTTGACCCTTTTATGAAACATAAAATGACTTAGTGTGTTTGCAGTCCTGTCTGCATCTTCTGTTTAGTTGATCCTCAGGTCTAACATCATGCTGAATTTTTTTAAAATTTTATTTATTTTTATTACTTTTAATAAGAGATAACAATATGAGTTTCAAAACATGTTAGTAGTACATTTACAATAATTGACACATTGCATATTGGTATCTTCATAATAGTTATACAGAGCACAGGGTGTAGACATAATACATTTTCTAATCAATATTGGTAAAGAAAGAAAGAAAGAAAAGGAAGAAAAAAACGTTTCTTCTCTTTGAACTAAGAGGAGATATTTGTATACGTAGTCCAATATTCCATAATTGCGTTGGGTTACCAGTGAAACAGGCAGTGGTGAAGGCTGTTGACTTAAGCCTCTTAGAGCTCACCATACTAACCTACCTCTGAGTTTTATGCCTCACAATTCAGCTTTTCTGCTGAGTGATTCAGGGCAAGTTAAAGCAAGACCTGTATAACAAAACTTTAATCATTTGTATTTTTCAAGGTCAAATCTCCTCAAGATGAACTTTGGAACCACATACAGAGCTTTGTAGAGCTATTGTCAGTGTCAGCCATCGGGATGAGTCACGGCCATTACTTGACCAGTTTGCTTTCTGTGAAAGCCTGAGACAATGTTTTCTCCCTAGATGACTCTCCCTAGACACACTATACTTCATTTATCCCTTTCCTCTGAGGTACCATGATCTCCTCGAACAGAAAGTTTTGGACACCACTGAGTTATAGGATGTTACAGTACAGGTTCTCTTATGTCCTCAGTACTCACTGACCTTGAAGGGCTATCCTTGTAACCATTCTTTTTCTCAATTTTTGGTCTAAAAACTTAGGTTGTTAACTCTCCAGAAGAGAAAATGAGTGATATTATTATTCTGTAACATAGATACTTAAGCTTAACATCACTATCTTTCTGAATATCAAATGACTTAGACTTGGAACTGGTATTTTCTATCAATCTTTGATCCTCTAATAAATCCCTATAGAATGCAATTAAAAAGTTCCACATTTTTACAAATTTAGAAATCCAACCTAATACAAAATTGTAGCAGGTCAACACTATGACACTTTTCCTTATCTCATATTCTCTTTTATTTTCCTCTTTTGTTTTTATAAAACAAACATTTTCTTGAGAGTATATCAGTAACTGAGTTTACATTACAAGCAGTACATATCTAAAAGACCAGAATGACAGGCATTCCAAATATGGTTTTAGTACTACACATTGCTATCCTCAGTGTCAAAAACCTGTTAGAGATTCTTAGAACCACTTTCTAATTCATCCTGTGTATATAAGTGCATGGTTTTGCCCCTGCCATGTTGCCTAACTTATCTATTTGCTGTCTCTTTGTTGTTTAATCCTTAAATTCTTGATTTACATTTAATTGTGTTTTGCCTTTCCATTTTTATTTCTTCTTTTGAGTTCTTTTGAGTAATTGAGAACACTTACATTGATGGTTATTACTATATATATTGGCTTATCTTTGCCATGTTATTTTCCTATTGTAGGTTCCAGACTTTTCCCCTCTTTAATATCTTCCTCTGATTGGTGGTTTCTTTCTGTTGTTATTCTTAAAACTGGTGTTGTTTCTGTCTCTAAAATATCTGTCCTTATTTTTTGTATGGTTGATTTGAGCAATTTTTTCATGACTGCTATCATTTCTATTTTGATCTGAGATTTATTTCTGTTCTTAGTTATTCTATAGCTTATTCGACTTGTTTCTTTACCTCAAATACTATCATTTCAGAAATTTCAGGTGTGTGACCTTCAGATTCTTCTATGTCCTTGTTTCTTAGAGTTGTTCTGGGTGGGCTAGGGGACTGGGATTGCCTACTGCCCCTACATTTTGTCATTTTTTAAATTACTTTTAATAAGAAATTATAATGTTTCAAAACACATTAGTAAGACATTTCCAATAACTGATAAAATGCATATTGTTGTCCTAATTGTAGTTATACATAGCACAGGGTATAGACATGATAAATTTTCCAATGGTTATTGGTACAATAGATTTCTTCTCTTTGATCTAAGAGAAGGTAGTTGCATACATAGTCCAATGTTCCATAACTATAGTGGGTTACTGGCGAAACTGGCAATGTTGGAGGTTGTTGATTTGAGCGATTTATAGATCAGCATACTAAACTACCTTTATGTTTTTTGTGTCTTATTTAAATTTTTTTGCTTGGTAGTTAAGGACTAGTTAAAGCAAGATCTGTATAACATCCAGAAGAACTGAAAACATCATACCATAGCGATATCTGTGCACATATGTTTATACAAACCCAATTTGTAATAGCCAAATCTTGGAAACAACCAAAATGCCCATCATTTGAAGAATGGTTGAAAAAGATGTGGTATTTTTATACAATGGAATATTACTCAGATGTAAAGAATAATAAACTGGAAGACTTCATATCCAAATGGATATATATATATATATATATATATATATATATTGAACATATACTCACAGTAAAATAAACCAGACCTACATCTGTAAATATTGTGTAGTCTTCCAAGTCTAAGAACTCTAAAGCAGAAATTAAAAATGAAAAGGCATAACACAGAGGAATGCAAATCAAAGACATGGATTAAACAACGAAGTGACTGGAAGTAGAAAAGAGAGGATATATAGCAGGAGCAAAACCATGCACTTATGTATACAGGATGAATCAGATATTGGTCCTAAGAACATTCAAAAGGTTTTTCACATTGATAATAGCAACGTGCAATACTAAAACTAAGCTTGGAATGTCTGTCATTCTGGTCTTTCAGATGTGTACTGCTTCTAATGTAAACTCAGTTACTGCTATACTCTCTCTCAAGTAAATGGTTGGTTAACAAAAAAAAAAGGGGGGTATTAAATGAGAGTAAGAGACTAGGCAAAATGCCATAGGTTTGGCAGGCTACAATTTTGTATATCCTTCTATTTCTCAATGTCTGTTTAAAAAATGTGCAACTGCTTTTATCACATTATATAAAGATTTATTAGAATATCAATGACTGATGGAAAATAACAATTTCAAACTAAGTCTAAGATGTTTGATATTCAGAAAGACAGTTATGTTAAGCTCAATTACCTATGTTATAGAGTAATAGTATCATGAAGCTTCTCTGGAGGGTTTAGAATGTAAGTTAATCAACCAAAAATTGGAGAAAAAGAAGGGTTACAAGGATAGCAAACATTTTGGCCCTAGCCCTTCAAGGTCAGTGAGGACTCAGGACATAAGAGACCCTGTACTGTAACATCCTATAACTCAGTGGTGTCCCAAATTTTTCTGTTCAAGGAGATTATGGTACCTTCGAGGAAAGGGATAAATGAAGTATAGTGTGTCTAAAGAGAGTCACCTAGAGAAAAATCATTCTCTGAGGCTTTCACAGAAAGCAAACTGGTCAAGCAACAACCATGACTTGTCCTGAAGGCTTACACTAACAAAAGTTCTACAAAGCACTGTATATGGTTCCAAAGTTAATCCTGAGGGGAATTGACCTTGGAAGATACAAAAGATGAAAGTTTTGTTACACAAGTCTTGATTTCACTTCCCCTTGATCACCCAGTGGAAAAACTTAATTGGAGGCATAAGATGCAGAGATAGATTAGTATGATGAGCTTTAAGAGGCTTAAATCAATAGCCTCCAATATCACCAGTTTCACTGGTAACCCAATGCAATTATGGAACAGTGGACTATGTATACAACTATATCCTGTCAGTTCAAAGGGAAATTTTTTTTTCTTTTTTCCTTTCCTTACCAATATAGATTAGAAAATTTATCATGTCCATACCCTGTACTCTGTATAATTACCATGTGGAGAACAATCTGCAGTGTGTCAATTATTGTGAATGTACTACTAATGTGCTTTGAAACTATCATATTGTTATTTCTTACTAAGAGCAATAAAAAATTATGGACTAGAAAAAAAAAAAACTTCTGTATAACAAAACATGTAGTTTTTGTATCTCCCAAGGTCCGTCAGATCCCCTCAGGATTTACTTTGGAACCACTACAGTGCTTTGTAGAACTGTTGCCAGTGTAAGCTGTCTGGATGAATCACGGTCATTGCTTAATGAGCTTGCTTTCTGTGAAAGCCTGAGAGAATGTTTTCTCTCTAGGTGACTCCTTAGGCACACTATATACTTTTAATCCCTTTCCACTGTGGCCCCTTAATTTCTTTGAACAGAAAATTTGAGAAACCACTGTGTTATAGGATCTTATAGCACAGGTTATGTTCTGTCCTGAGTTCTAACTAACCTTGAAGGGCTAGTACCACTAAGCTTTTCTTCTGGAGTGCTAAGAGCATAAGTTTACAGACCAATAATTAGAGAAAAAGAAAGGCTACAAGTATAGCCAATATTTTGGCCATTTTGTCATTTTTGAAAGCTCCAAATGATAACTAGGACTCACAATGGTGGAAGAGTCGTGAGTTATGGGTAGTAAGATTCTCCTAAGACCCCACAACTGTCTATCATTCTCCTAAGTTTGCAGATGTTGGGGAAAGCAGCAGCACAACTGGTGTGTCTGTATGTTGGTGGTCCAGGACACTGATAACTTATTCTATTTTCAATCAAATCCTTCCTTTGTTCTTTTGTTTGGGGCCTTTATGCCATGGTATGTAAATAGAATGCTGGATTTTGTGTGTGTGTGTGTGTAGAGGGGGGTCACCACACAGAGATAGAAAATTATTTTATTTTCATTTTCTTTAAGGTGGAGAAACTAAGGACTATGTCAAGAGACACAAGCCAATGCCCAAAGTATGAAAGCTTCTGAAAGGATGTGTTTAGCCTTCTAAAGAAGATACAGCTTGGTCCTGCCTGAATATTCTCCTTTTACACCCACAAAGCAGGAAGGACCTGTGCTTTAATGATCAATGAAAACTCAAGAAACCAATTAAAGCAACTCAAGGGGAGGCCGGGGTGACAGCCAAGTAGAACACATACTTGCCTGGCAAGTGCAGGTTCCTGAGTTCAATCCCCAGTTCTACAACTCAATTTACTAGATTATTCTTTTAAGCCTAGCATGGTGGCACACACCTGTAATCCCAGCACTTGGGAGGCTGAGGCAAGAGGATGAGTGTGAGTTTGAGTCCAGCCTGGGCTACAAAAGAGCTCAACGCCAGCCTGAACTGTACAGTGAGACCTTATCTCAAAAGGACCGAAAAAAAAAAGAAAAAAAGAAAAAAAGAAACTCAAGGGAGTCCCATAACTAAGGCATGAAGAAAAGGGCAAGGAAACAAAATATACAGCTAGCAAAATAGTTACTGGAAGAGACAGATGACATTTTGATTATGAAAATGGTGAGAATAAAACAGTAATTCCCAAGATTCTAGTGATGGATTAAGGAGAAGTTCTGGGGTAAAAATAGTAGTTTTCTCAATAATTCAGTAGAAAAACTAAAGACAGTCTACATAGGGAACTGAAATAGTAGGCTTAGAGATCAAATTCAAATATATATTTAAATGAACAAAATTCTAGAAAAATATCACAAACAAAACAGAATATTTATGAAGTAAAAGCACAGATACGAGGAAAAAATGGAACAGTTTGGGTAAGAAAATAATAGCAGCAATAATAAAAGGCTGACCTAAGTTCAAAAATAAAGGCTTTCAGCTATAGGTAAATAGGACTCTGAAATTCAAGGTAGATAAGAAAAGATATACGCCTGGCATATCCTCAAAAAACCCTCAAGTCCATGCATCTATTAGGAATTTAAAAAGTTTTAAGAGAATTTCCAGAAGAAAAAAAGACTATACTTCTCATCTATGTGAGTGGAAATTTGAAGAAAGAAATGAGGACTATATATGGTTGGAAATAAAGAATTTTACTTTAAAAAATAATATCCTTATGTACCATATCACTTTCCTGCTCAGAACTAGAAAGATACCCAAATACTTGCAAAAGTTCTGAAAACTATGCCAGCCACATGCCTAGTCTGAGCCCCACACTTGAGAAAGGATTTGCCAATAATAAATGAAGCAAAGTACAAGCCTTAAGAGCTGGAGAGGGAAAATGAGACAAAAATTTGGGACTGGTCATTGCTAGTTTCTATGGTATATTTGAGTGTGGAACTAAAGAACATACAGATCAGAAGAAGTGAAGGCTCTTTAGAGCTGGCTATCATCCAGGAGTGAACCATCAGCCCTTGTGACTCACAGAGACTCAAAAATCTTATACCAAGGTGGGAGAAGCTATTGTGGAAACAACAAAAATAGAGACCCTTATCAGAGGCTGTTGGTATGGGCAATAAGCAGTACATCTAGAAATAATGCAATAAGGTCAGGAGTTTGTGTTTTGGGGTTGAGGAGACAATCAAGGAAGCTGTCAGTTGTTGATAAGATCCTGGCAAAAATTCTGAAAATTGCTACAGGGGCTCTCACTTAACGTTCTGCATTGGTTGCTACAAATGGTGATTTGGATACCGTATTATGCTAACTGAAAGCACTGTTATACAAAACTTATACATTTTAGGTTTCCATTTCTATGAAATATCTGGAATATTACAATCCACAGGGACAGAATACAGATCAAGGACTTCCAACAGGTGTAGGGAGATGAGAATGGGATGTAATTGCTTAAAAAGTACAGATTTCTTTTGAGAAAATAATAATGTGAAGCTATATACAAGTGGTGCTTGAATAACACTTAAAATGCACTATATGTCATTAAATTTTCACTTTAAGAAGATTATTCTATGTGGTTTTTATTCCTATAAAGAAGAAAAATCCTTCATAGATAATACTTGCATCACTTAAAAATTAAGGCTTATTCTTTTCTTGTGCATGTTCAGCGTCTCACTAAGCAGCTGGGACTCAGTGATTCCCCTGTTTTCAGTCTCCTCAGTGCTGGGATTACAGGGGTGCTCCACCATGCCTGGACTTCATCCCTAGCTCAGCATACCTGGGAGTGGGGCCAGCAAGGCATATGGCACCAGTGAGCGAACCCTGGCCCCTGCACTTACCTGAGCAAGTTCAAGGCATATTCTTCTAGCACTAATATCAACGAAAAGTAATAACCTATAAAATTGCAGTGGAAACTAAATTATTTTATTATTAGAAAAAGACACAAGTCAAGACAATATGCACATACAGAATTTGTGAAGAACAACACAAGCCAAAGGAAACTCGCAAGTAGTAACTAATAAAGCAAAAGTCTAAAATTAAATGTAAGACACAACCTGCTTTGATAGAAAGATTTCAACTTTTGGAGATCCTCATGAAAGGAAAACAATAACCTTTAGATGCTTAAAAATGAGAAGGAAATGTGTTACATATGTGGGAGAGACTTTAAAAAATACTTTTCTCTCTCACACAAATTCAATACAGCACCAATCAAAATCCAGCTGGTACTTTACAGAAGAAGAGAAAACAATTCTAAAACTCATACGGAACTTGAAAGGATCCATTATAGAAAAAAGCATTTTGAACAATAAGAGCAAAGCACACAGCATAGCCGTACTGATTGTAAACTATATTATAATGCAAAAGTGATGAAAACAGATATGTAGATTAATAGAACAGAACTGGGGATACAGAAACCTCATTAGATATATTCAACTATTTGATCTTTGACAAAGGATCCAAAAACATACATCAGAGGACAGATAGCCTGGGCAAACTGGTTATCTGTTTGCAGAAAAAATGAAATTAGAACTCTACCTCTCACCATATACTAAATTAAAATCAAAATAGATCAGTCCTGATTCTACAAAAACACAGGCACATCCATATTTATAGCAGCACAAATCATGGTAGCTGAATCCTGGAATCAGTATGTATATCCGTCAATGAATGACTGGTAGAGAAAAGGTGTTATCTATATATGATGAGATACTACTCCATATGAATAATAACAACTATGAGACTTTTTACTGACCCATGCCCTACTGCTCTTCTACTACTGCTGAGTCCATGTGATGATTGGGAGCTCCTTAGCCAAAAATAAAGAAGCATAAGACAATCTCACACTTGGAAGGCTGAGGCAGGAGGATCATGCAGGTTCGAGACCATCCTGGGTTGCAAAAGTGAGTTCAAGGCCAACCTGACCTGCATAGCAAGACCCTGTCTCAAAAAGACAAAGAAAAAAAAAAAAAAAGGCAATCTCGATCCTCCAGCTCACTAAGAACAAGTAAGGAGACAAGGACATAGAATAATGTGGAAGTCAGTCACCTGAAATTGTAAATTAATGTGCCTGATAAATATAATAAAATATAAGACTGAGTGAAATAAATCAGACACATGAGCTTATATACCATATGGTAACTCTCACTTGAGTGAGGTTAAGTACAAACAAATAAAATGATACAGGATATATAGAAAGGGAAAAGAGAACAGGTCCCTTGCAATAGGGAAGTAATTCAAAGGAATAAGGGTGAAGGGTGAGGAGGTGGGGAAGGGAAAATAAAAAGACGCATAATATGCCATATATGGGAACTTAGTAACCCCAAGTACAGTAAATACTGTATGCCATGCCACGAGCAAAGAAAAAAGTCAACAAGTGTGAGACAAGGGAGAGAGGAATCCAAGACGGAAGAAGAAGGGATTAAAATAAAAGGAAATAAGCTGTAACATGTAATTGCATGAACTGCAAACATGTATTAATAATAAAACAGAAATCCAGTGTCTCAGTACATTCTCAAGCATGACAGAATCATTAACTCTTGAACATATATATCTTCACCCTAAGTTCATTGCAGCATAATTATAAGTATTTGATAATTTATGTCACTATATCAATTCCAAAGAATTGAACAAAATGTACAAATCTTTAATTTTAAAAAATGATTTTTTTTTAAAAAAAGAATTTCCAGGGACCTGGGGAGATGGCTCCATAGAATAAGTGCTTGCCTGGCAAGTGCAAAAGCCTGAGTTCAATCCCCAGTTCCACCGGAAAAAAAAAAAAAAGGAATTTATATGTATCATGTGCAGGTAAAAATTCTCTATTATGCTGTAAACACTATGTATGACAAATGTGTACTAATAAAAGTTTTTTAAATATAAAATCTAGTAAAATGAAAACAGGCATATACCATTATATATTTTTATATTATTATCTATAAAGATATAGTATCTTTACTATGAGACAAAAGATACATGTTTATATCATTATAAGATATGTCATTATTCTTCTTTTGTAAAGAAAATAACTAAGCAAAACCAAAAACCAACACCGAAATTAATTATAAAACTTTAGACACAAGCCTTGGGTTTTAAGAGTACCTACTCAAATATGGTATAACGATATCAATTTGCGTTGTATTTTATCAAATAAGATCAGGTAAACAAAAGTTGAAAAATGAAAAATTGCCATCTTCATGTAGCTCAAAGTTTAGAAAGATCTTGGAATCCAGCACATGAAGTTAATTCAATTATAGTACAATCTGGAAGTCAATATTTACAACACTAAACTTGGGCCAGCTATATAGCTCAGTATACTAGAGTGAGTGCTTAGGCAAGCACAGGGACCAGGGTTCAATTCTCGGCCTGCTGTCATGCTGAGAGGGTGAATGAGACTGGCTGTGGTGGTGCACGCCTGTAATTCCAGTGCTTGGGAGGAAAAAAACAGAAGGATTATGATAAGTCTGATTTGCGCAGTGAGACTCTGTAGACACTGTACTAAATATATTAATAAATAAATAAATATAGGACATCAAAATTGGAAAATTTTTATTACATAATTTAATACCAAATATTAGTACAAAGTATTAATTGATTCATTGGACAAGTTAAAAAGCATGATTTAAAAGGCAATGGAATGGAAAAAGTTAAAAAGTTTTACAATAGCTAAAAGTTAACAGGGCCGGCAACGTAGCTGAGTGGTCTAAAGCACTTGCTTAGGCAACTGCAGGGTCTGCAGTATGATGCCTAGCACCACATGTGATGCCAGCCCAACCCCTAGAACAGGTTGAGCTGGCTATAACACAAGTTTAACAAAAAAAAGTTAACAAAAGTTTAGGGACCAGGGAAATAACTCAGCTGCCTAAGTGCGTATCTGGCAAGCACAAGGCCCTGAGTTCAATCCCCAGTACCAAACAAAAAAGTTTAAAAAAATCTCTGGCACCATAAAAGTTGCATTTGATTTTAAGAAAGATATATCAAGAAGTAAACATCTGTTTCTACATATATTCATATTTATTCAGTCTCTCAGAAAGCAACTCATCCTAGCATCTAAACTATTATGTAAGTTTAACTTTGACTTTCATCACTGATTTTTAGTATAAAAATGTATATAAAATGTGTACTGAGAAACATTAGCTTAAGCAAACAAATTAAATTAAAAGCTTAAGCAAACAAAATGTTATATTGCCTCCAAATCTGTAATTATGAGTGATTTTATAGTTTACAAACTTCATTATCACAAATAATTTGTATGATAAATGTTCCTCCTTTTAGAAACAAAACTTAATGTTTAACTTTAGTCATCACAATTTTCATCTCTCTCAATTCATTTATGTAACAGAATACTAATAATCAAATGGCCTGTTGTAGGCCAAATGATGGTGATAAAGACCATTGAAGTGTGATTTCTCTCAATTATGTTGTGATGAAAGCCATACAAAAGTTAAATTTGAAATCTGAGCTGCTCTGCAATTAAAATAAATTATATATAATCAGTAATAATTGAGATCAACTGCCAGTTACATCAGTATCCAAACCATACCCTGCCCTCAGAACATCATGCGGTAATTTACTAAGCTGGAACAAACACATGCTATCTGCAGAGCTAGACATAGGATCATCTGGATAAATGGATGTGCACCACCACCAGCACAGAATACTATACTGCTATGTAACCACAAAGCCAAATTAAATTCAGTTTTGTCTGACTGACTCGTGCTAATTACGTATTTCATGCAACCCTAACTTTGAACAGGATGTATAATTCATTTATTACTGTATTGAAAACTGCAAGTTTCTATGTGCAGTTCTTCCCCCATATCTCTGTATATCCTAATATTGTGAAATGCTTCAAAGGAAAGATGCCAGTTATGTGGTAGTTATGTGGTAAATACAAAAGGAAGGTTAAGCTTCACATTCATATGGAGCACAATGTCCAATAAGTCTTCTAATAGTTAATTCTAGCAGCAAAATAAAGACAATTATTTCAACAAACCCAATGGAAGTAGTCATAGTCCCTGATAGAAGACACAGGAAAGGTTAGGCCTAGACAGCGTTGAATAACTTTTATGATTTGAAGATGAATATAATTCACTGCTTCTTCCACTCCCTCTACTGTCCAGTCCCCACTAGCAACATGATGACTGCATGCATTTATTGAGCATTCACAGTATAAAAAAGAAGAAAATGCATGATTGTTCTTTGGCAGAATTCTCCTTGTAATTGAATATTGTAAAATATTATCACTTAGGGCGAGAGATATAATTCAGTGGCATAAGCACCTGGCTGGCATGTACAAGGTGCTGAGTTGAACTCCCAATACCATACATACGTACATACATACATACATACATACATACATAAAATCACTTAAAAATTATGAAATGTATTTGTAGGTACTGTGTAAGAAAGTGGAGGAAAAAGAGATAGAACCTGGAAGAGCCTGGAAGCCAGAGAAAGTCTATACAGAGGTTGGTATCAGAATGTGACTTTTCATATCTCTGCCCTTTCATTAGTAGCATGGTTCCAGGCACTTGCTCATCAGAGGATTCCTCCTCTAGGTTTCACCCCAGTGATTTGAGTACCCCATTCAGTATTTAAGGCCTGCCATTGTTCTGGGCCTCAGGAAGCAATATACTCCCAGCGCGATTCCATGCCAGTGAGAAGGGCAATAAAAGAATAAATCAAACAAGTTAAAATAAGAAAGACTTTCATGCAGGAGAACTCATATAACACTCAGGGACCTGGATCGCCTCATAGTGTAGGAAATGGCAAGCAGTGACATGCCACATTCCTGTAAATAAAATTTACATGGAACACAGCCATACCTATTCATTTACAAAATTATTTCGAGTTGATTTGAAGTTATCATGACCTATTCAGTGTTGTGACAGAGACTATATGATGCACAAAATCTATAATGTTTACTACATGGACATGGCTTTTGATTTATGTAACATTTTAATGACAATATCTTAGAGGCCTAAGTTAAAAAAATAAGTGGACTAATTCTCTATGGCTCAGTAAGAAACTACCAAAAGTCTTAGATGCCTAAAACAATGGAACATAAAACAAAGGCCATATAGTAAATACAGACTTTGTGGATCATACGATCTGTATCACAACCACCCAATCTATCATGGCAACTTGAATTCAACTACAGGAAAACTTATAAATGAATGATTGTGGCTGAACATTTTTATTTCACAGTTGCTGTGAATCTGAATTTGAATGTAGATGAGTACACTAACTTTAGGACTTTAGCAAGAATGCAAATTGTCAGCCAGGTTGTGGGCATCCCCAGGATTGGTATGAGAAGGTTTGGACTGAAGCATGGCTGCCGGCAAACCCCAGCTCTTCCTTGGGGTGGATGACATCATTTCCTTGGCACATAGGCTTTTCCAAGTGGCTGACAACTGCAGAGCAGCTGGCTTCCTCTTTGTGGAGGAGCAAAAGAGGGGAAGAAATTGAGAAACAGAGAAAAACATAAGCTTCCATGAAAAATGACCTCCTATCCAGTTCATTGAAGTGTGGCCTTCGGTTTAGCCCCAATATCAAGGGAAGAGGATCACACGACGAGGATGTAGAGGTGAGGGAAATGGGGAGAGTCTCCAAAATTTCTTAGCATAGGGTGTTACTTAAGTGGGAAGAAAAGGCCAGGCCAGTCACAAAGGCAAAGATGAGGTAGGGTCTATATTTGGGTCACCTAGAAGGAAAAGCAGCTGTCAAGGAATAAGGCCTAGTAAGTCAGATTTAGACTATATAGAGGCATATTAATCATGTAAGAATAGTCAGATTTTATTCCAAATGTATGAATATACTGGAAGGCTCTAAGGTAAGGAGATGATCTACTTAGATTTATGTTTTAAAAGAATTAGCTGGGTCAATACAAAATAGACTTTTATGAGCTCAAGCACAAACATCATTTTACTTGTCATAGCAGTCCCCAGAGATGCAGAGTACTAAAATGGTTGGCTGCTGAGAGAGCCTTTGAATTTACTGATGATGGTGGATTAAAGATACAGGAGTGGCCAACAAGTATCTGTAGAATAAAAGTGTGACTATAAAAGTGTTTTAATGTTTTACAAAATTAAGTTTTGCAATGTTCTTTTGACGACTACCTTAAACATATTTTAGAAAGTTTCAAATATTTGGGGTGGCTAATATTACCCATGAATATAAATACATTATAGTATATTATCACTAATTCTTTGACAATAATTTTCTTAACATCATATCCTTTTATGACTCCATATATTCTCTTTACTCGTGCTTGAAAAAAGAGAACATGGCAGAAGATCATCTGCTTGGTTTATGAAAGCCAAAGAACAGAGAGGACATAATGCCAACAAAGAAACCAAAGACCAGGTGTAGACTCCAAAGTCCCAACTTCATGAACTACCCAGACTCACTAAGACATATTTTATTAATCCCTAAGGTGGCTTCCAAGCAAATCAAGAGAAAATTATCTATTAGAGTGTCACAGTCTGTATTAGTTACTTTTTACTCGTTGCTGGAACAAATACCCAACACTCAAAATGAAGGAAGGAAAGGTTTATTTAGCTCACACTTTGTGGAGGTTTCAGTCCATATTCGGCTGGCCCAAGGCTGAGTGGAACAGAGCAGAGAGCATCCAGTTCATGGCGGCAGAACAGCAACAAAGTGGTGGCAGAGGTAGCCAACCAACACGGCAGCAGAGCAACAGCAACAGCTAGAGCTCCAGTCTGTCTCTCTGTCTCTCTTTATATTACATTCAGGCTCTCCGCTTTAGCTCCCGCCCTAGGCTACACCCATAATCCCAGAAGTACTTCCACCCATAATCCCATCAGTACTAAAAACCATAATCCCAGGGATCATGGATCAAGTCTCAAACTTTAGAAGTCCCTGCCCAATGACTCCATGAGGCTTTGGGGGGACAACTAGACATAAACCATAACACAGTCACTCCACACTTTGATCCTCTTATCCTGTCTTTCTCAACTATCTGATCAAAGGCAACTTCTAGATTTTTTCTGTTGATGCTAAAGTAAATAGGTATGTTGCATCATACAGGTGATATTTGAAGGGCGAGAGTTCTTTAATGATCTTTTGTCTTGCCCAGAGTATCTCTGGGTCCCTTGCCTCTACCATGGTGAAGAAAGGGAGTTGACTGAAGCTGGCTCAGAGCTGCAGGTCCTTATGAAGAATAGCCAGGTCTCTACAAAAGAATAAAGTGAAATTCAAGCAATAAGGAATGAAAGGGTAAAATTAACACAGACCCAGCGGAAACTAAGAAGATCATTAACAGCTACTTTGAGAATCTTTACTCTCACATAATTGAAGACACAGATGAAATGAACAGAGTCCTAGAAAGGTACAATTTATCAAAACTGAATTAATAATATATAAGAATTCTTAGTAGCTTAATAACAGTCAATGAAATACAAAATTTAATAAAAACTTACTTAAAATGAAAAATGCAGATCATGATGGATTCACTGCTGAATTCCACAAGAAATTTACAGAAGGAATAATCTCTTTACTACACAAACTCTTCAGTAAAATTTAAAAGGAAACAGTCCTTCCAAAATCATTCCTGTAGGCAAGTATTATACTGATAGCAAAACCAGAGAAAGATGCAACTGTAAAGGAGAACCACAGGGTAGTATCTTTCACAAGCATAGCTGCAAAACTCCTCAATAAAATCCTAGCAAATAGAATACAGCAACGCATTAAGAAGATTATATCATGACCAAATAATATTGATCCCAAGGATGAAGAGATGGTTCAACATACACAAATCTGTAAATGTAATACACTATATCAATAGAAACAAATCCAAAAAACACATGATCTTCTAAACTGTTGTAAAAAAAAAATCTTTTGACAAAACCCAAAACTCATTCATTGCAAGGTCCTACAGAAAATTGGAAAAGATGGCCTCTACCCAATTCTGATAAAGGCAGTCTATGACAATCCAATGGCAAATGTAATTCTAAATGGGGAAAAATTGAAGTGTTTTACTCTCAGACCTGGTACAAGGACATCCTCTACCACCACTGCTATTCAAATAGTTTTGTAATCATTAGCTAGAGTCATTAGATAACAGAGAGAAATAGAAGGAATATTAGATAAAGATGTTAAACTATCATTAATTGCATGTGACATGATACTCAACTTGGAAGACCCAATAAACTTCACCAAGAAGATACAAGAGCTGATATGCAAATTCAGTAGTATAGCATGATACAAAGTCAGTATACAAAACTCATTAGCATTCCTCTACACAAGTAACAAACACACTAGACAGAAATTAGGGAAACAATCCATTTTACAGTAGCACTTCAGAAAATGAGATACCTAGAAATTAATCTAACTAAAGAAGAAGATCTATTCAATGGAAACTATTGTACTCTGGAAAAATAGATTGTACAAGATTGTAAAAAATGGAAAAATATACCATGCTCCTGGATAAGAAGAACCAACATTGTGAAGATGGCCATACTCCCTACACTGTTACATAGATTTAGTGCAATCCCTATCAAAATACCTTCAACATACCTCACAAACCTATAGAAATCATTCCTAAAATTTATTTGGAATGAAGAAAGACCTAGAATAGCAAAGACAATCTTAGGCAACAAAGATAAGACAGGAGGCATTACAATTCCTGACTTAAAATTAAGCTACAAAGCTACTGTGATAAGCCTGAGCATCCACAGAATAGATTAGAAGATGCAGAAGCAAACCCACTCAGTCACCCTATCTTCAATACAGGGGCCAAACATGTTTATTGGAAGAAAGAGAGCCTCTTTAACAAATGGTGCTAGAGAAACTCTATCTCTACATGCCAAAAACTAAAATTTGACCTAGGTCTATCACCACGCACTCAACTAAAGAAAAAATGGATTAAAGATATAAATATTAAAACAGTGTATTAGTTACTTTTTACTCTTTGCTGGGACAAATACCTGACACTCAAAATGAAGGAAGGAAAGGTTTATTTAGCTCACGGTTCGTAGAGGCTTTTCAGTCCATATTCAGCTGGCCCAAGGCTGAGTGGAGCAGGGCGGAGAGCATCCAGTTCATGGCAGCAGAACAGCAGCAAAATGGTAGCAGAGGCAGCCAATCAATCAGGGCAGCAGAGCAGCAGCAACAGCAAGCGCTCAAGTCTGTCTCTCTGTCTCTCTTTATATTACATTCAGGCTCTCCGCCTTAGCTCCCGCCCTAGGCTACACCCATAATCCCAGAAGTACTTTGACCCATAATCCCATCAGTACTAAAACCCATAATCCCAGGAATCATGGATCAAGTCTCAAACTCTAGAAGTCCCCACCCAATGACTACATGAGACTTTGGGGGGCGGGGGACAACTAGACATAAACCATAACAAACAGAAACACTAAATTCCCTGAAAGAGAAAGCAGGAGGAAATGTTGACGACATCAGAGTAAGCAAACAGTTCATGGACAAAAATCAAAATGCACCTATAACACTTGAAAGGATTAACAACTTGGTCTTTCTCTTGTTGAGAAGTTTTTGCACATAAAAAGTTGTCAACAGAGTAAAAAGGCAATCCACAAATTCTGCAAAGATTTTAACTAATAAGTATTCAGACAAAGATTTTCTATCCAGAATATATAAAGCGCTAAAAAAACATTAGGGACCCGAAATTCAAAGACTCAGTCCAGAAATGGGCATCCGAGATGGAGACACACTTCTTGGAGGAAGACATACTAGAAGCTTATAAATACAAGAAAAAATGTTCCTCATCCATAACCATTCATGAAATTCAAATTAAAATAACACCAAGTTATAGTCTCACCCCAGAAAGAATGGCTATCATAAAGTAATCAACCAACAACAAATGTTAGAGAGGATGTGGAGGAAAAGGAACACTTCTCCACTGCTTCCGGGAATGCAGACTGGTGCAACCATTATGGAAAGCAGTGTGGAGATGCCTTAAAAAATAGGATTGGAAATCTCATTCAATCCAGCTATCCCCTACTAGGAATTTTCCCAAAAGAACTAAAAACATTACATCATAGTGATAATTGTGCACCTATATTTATAGTAGCATGATCTGTGATAATGAAAATTTGAAAACAACCAAAATGTTCATCACCTGAAGAATAGTTCAAAAAATGTGGTGCTTATACATAATTAAATATTACTCAGCTATTACGCATGATAAACTTGAAGCCTTTGTATACAATTGGATGTATCTTGATGATATACACATAAGTCAAATAAACCAGACCTACATGTGTAAATATCATATAGTCTTCCTAGGGCAGAACTCAAAAGAAGAAATAAAAATGGAAAGGTAGAAGACAACTAAATGGAAATCAAGAACTTAAGGAATAAACAATGAAGAAGCAGGAAGCAGAAAAGTTAGGAAACATAGCAGGGGTAAAACCATCCATTATAGACGCAGAATGCTATAGACAATGGTTCTAAGAATTTTTTTTTCTCATTAAACTTTGTTTTAGTGGGTCTCAAAATTCTGTGACAGATTTTTGGTCAAGTTGTTTCCATTAAAAAGTATTGATTTCAAAAACTAATAACTTACAAACTGCCACACACACACACACACACACACAAAATGGTCCACAAAACATTCTCCTTTCCTTCTGAAGGTGTTATGATGCACTATTATCATTAACAAGTCTTTCATTATTAAACGTAAGGGGCCAATTGGGAGAAATAGTTCTGAGACCTGTCTTCCTCCACTGATTAAGACTGGGGTGGAAGGTGTTAGGGGTAATAGTCATTTAGCCTTCTGAGCTTTCTTGGCAGACTTGGTGACCTTGCCAGCTCCAGCAGCCTTCTTGTCCACAGCTTTGATGACGCCCACAGCAACTGTCTGTCTCATATTGCGAACAGTGAAACAACCCAGAAGTGGGTAGTCAGAGAAGCTCTCGACACACATGGGCTTGCCTAGAACCATGTCGACAATGGCAGCATCACCAGATTTCAAAAACTTGGGCCCATCTTCCAGCTTCTCAGCAGACCAGCGATCAAACTTTTCTTTCAGCTCAGCAAACTTGCAAGCAATATGAGCTGTGTGACAATCCAGGACAGGGGCATAGCCAGCACTGATCTGGCCAGGATGGTTCAGGATAATCACCTGAGCAGTGAAACCAGCTGCTTCCATTGGTGGATCGTTTTTGCTGTCACCAGCAACATTGCCATGGCAGACATCTTTGACAGACACGTTCTTGACGTTGAAGCCCACATTGTCCCCAGGAAGAGCTTCACTCAAAGCTTCATGGTGCATTTCAACAGACTTGACTTCAGTCGTGACGTTGACTGGAGCAAAGGTGACCACCATGCCGGGTTTGAGAACGCCAGTCTCCACTCGGCCCACAGGGACAGTGCCAATACCACCAATTTTGTAGACATCCTGGAGCAGCAGCCGCAAAGGCTTGTCAGTTGGGCGAGTGGGTGGAAGGATGCAATTCAAAGCTTCAAGCAGGGTGGTTCCACCGATATTGCCATCTTTACGGGTGACCTTCTATCCTTTGAACCAAGGCATGTTAGCACTTGGCTCCAGCATGCTGTCACCATTCCAACCATAAATTGGCACAAAAGCTACAGTGTCAGGTTTGTAGCCAATTTTCTTAATGTAGGCGCTGACTTCCTTAACAATTTCCTCGTATCTCCTCTGGCTGTACAGTGGCTCCGTGGAATCCATCTTGTTTACACCAACAATTAGTTGTTTCACACCGAGGGTGTAAGCCAGAAGGGCATGCTCATGGGTCTGCCCGTTCTTGGAGATGCCAGCTTCGAATTCACCAATGCCAGCAACAACAATCAGGAGAGCACAGTCAGCTGAGATGTACCTGTAATCATGTTTTTGATGAAGTCTCTGTGGCCAGGGGTATCAATGATGGTCATGTAATAATACTTGCTGGTCTCAAACTTCCACAGGGAGATATCAATGGTAATACCATGCTCATGCTCAGCTTTCAGCTTGTCCAAGACCCAGGCATACTTGAAGGAACCCTTTCCCATCTCAGCAGCCTTTTCTCAAATTTTTCGATGGTTCTTTTGTCGATGCCACCACATTTGTAGATCAGATGGCCGGTGGTGCTGGACTTACCGGAGTCCACGTGTCCGATGAAGATGATGTTAATGTGAGTCTTTTCCTTTCCATGTTGGCTTTGATTTAACGGTGGTTTTCACTACACCTGTGCTCTCGCAGCAAACCCATTGTGAAAGAAATGGTCCTAAGAATTTACAACAGGTTTTTCAAACTGAGGATAGCAATGTGTTTTACTAAAACCATGCTTTAAATGCCTCTTTTACTAGTCTTTTAGATGTGTGCTACTTCTACTGTCATTTCACTTATTGCTATACTCTTTCTTAAGTAAATGGTTTTTTTTTTTTAATTATTTATTTTTTTTCTTGTTTCAGAGCTTTTATTTTTATGGCCGGCTCAGCCTGCCCTAAGGGCAGGGCTGGCGCAGCATGTGGTGCCGGGATGGAATCGTGGTCCCTGCAGCCGCCTAAGCTTTCATAAGCAGGCGCTTTAGAACACTGAGCCATCCTGCCGGGCCCAAGTAAATGCTTTTTAAAAGAACAAAACAAGGAAAAAAGGGTAACAAAAGAGAACAAGAAACAAGGAAGAAATGCCACAGGTTTGACCTGCTACAATTTTGTATGTGGTTAGATTTCTAACTTTCTGTGTAGAAATCCATAGTGATTTATTAGAATATCAATGATTGATGGAAAACACCATTTCCATGTTAATTCTAAGGCATCTGATACTCAGAAAGACAGTGATGTTAAGTTCAAGTGTCTGTGTTACAGAGAAATATTATTATTAAACTTCTCTTCTGGATGGGTAACAAGTTATGTTTGTAGACCAAAATATTAGGCAAAAAGAAGGGCTTCAAAGTTAGCCAACATTTTGGCCTTAGCCCCTCTATGTCAGTGAGGACTTGGGACATAAGAGAAGACAGTGATGTTAAGATCAAGTGTCTGTGTTACAGAGAAATATTATTATTAAACTTCTCTTCTGGATGGGTAACAAGTTAAGTTTGTAGACCAAAATATTAGGCAAAAAGAAGGGCTTCAAAGTTAGCCAACATTTTGGCCTTAGCCCCTCTATGTCAGTGAGGACTTGGGACATAAGAGAAGACAGTGATGTTAAGATCAAGTGTCTGTGTTACAGAGAAATATTATTATTAAACTTCTCTTCTGTATGGTTAACAAGTTAAGTTTGTAGACCAAAATATTAGGCAAAAAGAAGGGCTTCAAAGTTAGCCAACATTTTGGCCTTAGCCCCTCTATGTCAGTGAGGACTCAGGACATAAGAGAACCTGTACTGTGACGTCCTATACCTCAGTGGTGTTCCAAATTTTCTGTTCAAGGAGAGTATGGGGCCACAGAGGAAAGGGATTGCCACTGTACAGTGTGTCTAAGGAGTCTCCCGGAGAATATTTTCACAGAGTGCACATTGTTCAAACAATGGCTGTGACTCACCCAGATGGCTGAGCCACGGGAGGCAGCCTGTTATCAGAACAGGTCTGGATGAGGCACCCCCAATCCCTGCAGGAGCTGGTTGTGACACACTGTCTCCAGTGCCAACCCAGAGAGGGTCTAGGTTTCTTATACTTTCTTAAATAATGATAACGTCATCACTACTCAGGTATATGTATTTTTTTAAGCTCTCAGCCTTAAAGTCCCTAATAAGGCCATCATGGCCAAATCATGAAGGCTGCTGAAGGTCTTAGGGGGAAAGAATTGGGAAGTGTGAAGTGAAGTAGGTCCACAAATCACGCTTTGATCTTTGGGCCTCTACTGATACTTTAAGAGTATTGAGTTTGTAAAACCTGTCACACATGAAGCAAGTAAAGGATTTATTTGACATCTTTTTTGTGATCTGAACTGGCTTTCATGTCTTTATACAAGGTATCTGGGATAGTTGGTGTATGGCAAAATAGATGGCAAATCAAATAACAGAAGCTAAGTTTTGTGTTTAGACTAAGTGAGTATAAAGAATATCAGTAACACTTTTCCCCAGTGGTGGCCTGAGAGGAACCAGTAGCCCTGGGAAACTGTCTGAAGAATGATATGTTTCTGTGTATGAGAGAAAGAAGTTCAAATCAGCTTAAAAGAATTTTTCCTAAAGTTCTCGTTCTTACTGTGCTTGCAGAAGTGACACCTCTTAGGTGGGCAGCCTAATTTAGATATTATCTGTATCTTTTCCCTTGTGAAAAACAAACCAGAAGACAGTCATAGCCTTAGGTTTTTAAACACAAAGAAAGAGAAAGACAGAAGGAAGGAGAATAGATTATGATAAAAAGAAAAATCAGGGGCCAGCAAGATGGCTCAGTGGTCTAAAGCACTTGCTTAGGCAACCACAGGGACTGTGGTTTGATCCCTGGCACCACATGCTGCACCAGCCGCACCCCCAGGGTAGGCTGAGCCAGCCATAAAAATATCATAAAAAGAAGAATCAAAATATATCATGTAGTGGTGCTAAGATAGCTCAGCAGACTAAATGCTTGTTTAGGCGAGCATAGGCACTGGGGTCATCCCTGGAACCACGTGCTGCACTGGCCCAAGCCCCAGTCACACTGAGCTGGCTGTTGAGACCAGGTATGGTGGCACACACTTGTAATCTCAGTGCTGGTGAGCCTGAAAACAGCATCACTATGAGTCCAAGCTGTGTAATGAGACCCTGTAAAAAATACATGAATTTTTTAAAAAAGGCTTGATTGAAACAAAACATATCATGTACTGCTACAAATTCCCTGTGATGAATGTGATCATTGTGTATATCTAACACATACCAATAAACTTAATTTTTAAGAATAAATTACAACATTCTCCAGTGGAAAATTTCTATATGAATCCTTAATAAATATCAAAAACACATTTTCAAAACTGAAAATCTTATCTCTTTCCAACCATTCCCTCCCAATGTTCCTCAACCCAATCAATGGACTACCATTAACTTACTTTTTGAAACTACTAACTCTACTTCAATGGACTATTACAAACATGTCTATGTACATACGCATCCAATCAATATTTACAAGGTTATTTTATTAGATTTGGGGGATTAGGGGGCATGTGTGAGGATAAGTGAGTGTGTACACTGGTATGTGAATATGGATATACATATGTATGTATGTGTCTGTGAGGTCAGGAGGTGTGCCTTAGGATTTAGATATAAAATCTACCCTGCAAGGTCACATGTGGTCAGAGTTGAGACTTTCAGAAAGCAATTGAATTATGAGTACACTGATTTCACCAATATATTAACCCACTGAAGAGTTCATGGCTTTTAGGGCTTTCAAGACACAGGGCTCGGTTGGTGGGGGTGGGTCACTAGGGCCCAGGGAATGTGACCTGAAACAGTCTTCTCCTCTGCCTCCGCCTCCGCCTCCGCCTCCGCCTCC
>PVJA010027836.1:0-28188 GCA_004027025.1 Myocastor coypus | reverse complement strand
TTTTTTTCTTTTCCCCTTTCTTTTCTTTGAAAGTTGACATATTGCATATTGTCCTCACAATCATTCTACAGAGTACAGTGTATGAGCATGACCCACCTCCCTATTTTTTTAAAGAATTTATTTATTTATTTATTTATTCTTGTTTCAGAACCTTTATTTGTTTATTCACTCATTTTTATGGCTGGCTCAGCCCGCCCTGAGGGCAGGGCTGGCGCAGCATGTGGTGCCGGGGATCGAACCGCGGTTCCTGAAGCCTCCCAAGCTTTACCAAGCAGGCGCTTTAGACCACTGAGCCATCCCGCTGGGCCCCCCACCTCCCTATTGATGTTGCTTAGAGAAAAAAAAAAAAAGGAAAAAAAAAATATACTTCTCTTTGGACTAAGAGGAAGCAGATACATATACAGTCAAATGTTCTGCAATTGCAGTGGGCCACCAGTGAAGGCAAGCACTTATCCTACTGAGCTATTTTTTCCCCAACCCCTCCACTTGACTTATTCTTATGTTATTCATCACTCTATTAGAATTCCCCAGCTATTCCAATAAGTATATTAAATTCTCTTCCAGATAGTGCTGGTACTTTTATCACAGTCCATTTTGTAAATTACTATGTCTTGGTATCATGTTTCATACTTATTTTTTGTGTGTCTTGTAATTTTTGGTTGCAATTCAGACATCCAAGGCTTAGAAATGGGTTTCCCTTTCTTTTTCCAGGTCTTTATTTTATATGGAGATGTCACACTAGTCAGTAATTGAATTTGGTTTGAATTTTTATTACTAAGAGTTTACCTTAGAAATCTGTTAGGGCAAAAACTTCTCAATATAAGTTAATTCCAGTTGTTAATTCTTTTGAGTATTACCTGTGCAGTTTGATTTTTGTTCATGAAGAGTTTGCCTACCCTATGTCTTCAAGATTTTCTCCTACTTTCTCTTCCAGGAGATTTAGTGTTTCTGTTTTAGTGTTTAGACCATTAATCCATTTTGACTTTAATTTAGTGCATGGTGATAGACCTGGGTCAAGTTTTAGTTTTCTGCACGCAGAGAGCCAGTTTTGCCTGCACTATTTGTTAAAGAGGCTGTCTTTCTTTCCGTAAGCATGTCTGCATCTTGTACTCTGAATAACTATTACAAAGACATTATGCAATGTATTAATTATTGTAACTGTCCTACTAACATGTTTTCAAACTGTCTCATTGATATTTCTTCCTCATTAAAATAAATAAAATAAAAAATTTGAGACAGGGTCTTGTTAAGTTGCTAAATTGCCTATGTTGGGCTCAAATTTTCAATCCTCTTTCCTCAGTATCCCAGAATTCTAGGATTATAGGTGTGTACCATCCTGCTTGGCTGCCTGTGATCTTCTTGATACATAAATGGAATCTTATCACATGAAGCCCTAGAATTTGCTTGTTTTACTTAGTATAATGCACTTGGGCTTTATCTATGCTGTTTCATGGATACTAGTTGTGTATTTTTATTGTGGAACTGTATTGCATTCCAAATTGTGATTGATTGTACCACTGTATTTTGTTTAGTTATCAATGGTAGGGATTTTGTATCATTTCCAGATTTCAGCAATTATTGTTTTGTTTAGAATATGTATGACTATATATATGAATTTATTCTAATTTTTCATTGTTAATTTAGTAATGTTTTTTGTCTTTATTAGTTCCCTTTTTGCTTTATGTTCTATTCTTTAGTTTTTACTTTAATTTTTGTTTCAAAAGGTAGTAATGTTCTATAATCCTTGCTAAGCTGATAGTGTGAGACATTGTGGTGTTTGCACATGGGTAGCCTAAGTATAAAACACAAAGAGGAAGTTGGACTTAGTAACAGATTTGCCATACCCTTACAGACGGTATTTGACCAACATTGGCACTAGGGGAGAACATTCTGTGATTCTCCATGAAATAATACTTCAGCAGATAGGAAAGACAGCCATTTCCTGAGGGTACTCATTTATTTCTTCCTCAGGGTTATTGACAGTGAAGGTACTCTTTATTTATAGAGCCATACACTATGGCTGGAAAAATCCATCTGCTCAGTGTAGATTTTTAAATGCAGGCCTAAGGAAGAGAACAAACTTGACTGAAATGGCTTGGCTCATTTGTTGGTTAAGAGCTGCAAATTGATCTTTTCATTTGGTGGAAGAGCCATCAGAGCTGGGGTGTGAGCCGGAAGCCTACTTGTGGGGAATGTGGCCTGTGGTATAGAGCACCAGGAAATGAGTTTACTTCCTCTATTTTTTTGGCAAATCAGGCCCAAGCATTTATTTTCTAAAGTGAATGATCCTCTTATTCATTTGGCTGGCGCTTGGAGTGATATGAGTTAACACGTCAGAAGTGAGATGCAGGCCATTTGTTGAAGGCCTTTATCTCATTTCACTGTGTTGGAGGCCTTATCAAAATAGGGCATGTGGCAATGTGGGGCATGGGGAAACACACTGTTGTTTATTTTTTCTCTGAAATTGTAATTTATAGGCAAAAGAATTCTGTACTTAAAAAAAAGATAAATTAACTGGCATGCAGGACCTAGAATGCTCTACCTCTGAGAGATTTGCTTGTTCTGTAGGCAATGTATCTCGCATGGGTCTCAGGTGTGCCCTTGGAAGTAACTGAGACTGATTGTCCCACACCTCCATCCTGTTAATTATCTTGTTGCATTTTAATGGTTGGTTTTCTTTATTATGTCTTTAATTAGACAGTTTCTGGAGGAGTATAGCAGTAAGCCTGAAGCATGGTGACTTGATAAAGCTGACTTTGCTATATATAGTTCAGGTCACTTGTTAGACTAAGAACTAGATCTAAGGTGACTGAAATCAAATATTTTTTATAATAATTCTCTCCTAGACTTTAGATCACTGATGGCTTCTCTTTTTTGAAGGGGAAATTTCTGCAAGATATGCATACTTCTGGTGACATTTCTTTCAGCCTCTAAATTCTCTTGATTAAAGAATCTCATACCACTTCTGTATATACATTAGAGAGTGGAGGACATGATTTATATAAAGACTCATAAAATATGTGTTGCCCTTTCTCCTTTTATCTCTTCCCTTGTAATCTTGGCTTTTTATAAACCACTTGGAGATACATTTTAAGGTCTGCCTGGGTCAGACTCATTTATGATTTATGTCTCTGATCTCTCACCCACCCTTGGAAGAATATTAAAACATCACATTGCTAGCCTATTGTTATTATATTAAAGAGAAAGATATATTAAGAAAGGCAAAGGCCCAAGACAATCCCCAGGAATGGCTATCTTGAGTAAATATATTTGGCATGCAAGTTTTGAAGTCATAAGCATCTTTCTGTAACAAAAGGCTTAGCAATTAGTTTTCTAATGGAAACCATAGGAGTTCACAGCAGCTTGTAGAAGCTTCTACTGTATTTAAAAACCTATAGCAAATTAGTCCCTGAGGAAGGTTACTTAAAATACTTGTTTTTAGAGTAATGATTCTCAAATTTTTCAAAGTATAATAATCTGGTGTCTGCCTTGTTGATTGTGATTCAAGATATCTAGATTATAGTACAAAACACTGAATCTTTTTTTTTTTTTTTGTTTGTTTGTTTGTTTGATTGATTTGGTTTTGAGGAGAGGGTTTTGCTATGTCATGCAGAGTGGCCTTGAACTCTTTACATAGTAGTCTAGGCTGTCTTCCAAATGATTCTGCTTCTGCCAAAGCCTCCTTAGTGCTAGGAAACTGCATCCGTATGGATATGGATAGACTCTTAATTGATCCTGTATCTCCCCTTGAGAAGCACTCACTAGCTTGCTGGGCTGGGAGGTCTTTTGTAAAAGTTAACGATGGATGGTTTTAGGTGAAGGCCCAAGCAGAACACAGCATGACATGAGAGGTGTTGGTCACTGGCTGTGAGGTGTGGAGAGGTAAAGAGGTATCTCAGGCCCTGGAGGAGGAACAGTGGCCCTGAGCATGCTGTGCCATTTCCAACTCTGTGATTCCTACTGGATTATAGCTTCATTTTCTGAGTTAGACCAGAGGGCAGGGACTATGACTTTCTTCTTCCTACTCAGAGCACCTGATAGCATGCTTGGCAAGTGTTTGTTGAAGATTGGTTGCATCAATGAATGAATGAATGAATGAGCCGTGATTATGCACAAATGAAAACAGAGACTGGCCTGATAGCTTAGCAGACTAAAGCGCCTGCTTCAGCAGAGTGCAGCGCCTGGGGTTTGATACCCACCGTGTTGTGCTGGCCCCACCCCCAGGGCATGCTGAGATGGCAACTGAGACTTTGAGACTGGGCTTGATGGTGCCTGCTTATAATTCCTGCTCTTGGGAAGCTGTAAACAGGTGGATCACTATGAGTCCAATCTATGTGGTGAGCCCTGTAGACCTTGTTCTAAATGCACTAAAAAGAAAAAGAAAAGGAATACAGAACCCAAAACTCCCAGGCTAGAAGTTTGGCCAACATCAGAGAATGATGTTAATGTATGTGGGATAGATTTGAAGTGTGTAATGTTTATTTTTCTCTCTAAGTTAATATAGGACTTAGAGTAGTGCCGGTGGATCTCAAATGTGGCTTCACCTCATATCCATGTAGCTGCCTTCTTCTCTCACTGACTGAATCTTTAAGCAAACAATGTAATGCACATACTTGGTATAAAGTGTAAAGGAAGTTGATCTCATTCCTACCCTTTACTGCCCTTTCCCCCACGGAACACACCACTTTCAGGTTCTTGGTTAACTACAGATACATTTAGAATTGTGTGCACTCTGCCCTTTCTCATGAATGGTCACATGTTCAAACTTTATACTACATCTGGATTTTTTTCACCTAACAATATATTTTAATACATATGAATATGCCTCTATTACTGGAATGGCTACATGAAATTTTATTGTATGCCATTTATCTACATAGTATGTATGTATGTATGTATGTGTGCATGTATGTGTTCATACATTGCTATTTTAGGCTGTGTTGTAGTGAAGATGAGTGAATGTATATCTTTGACGATGTGAACAAATCTGTGGAGGGCAAATTCCTAGGGATGGTATTCTTAGGTCAAAGGGGAAGTGTGTTCTAAATTTTTCAAAGTTATTCCCCAAAGCGTGGATTAAGTTCTACCTTTGGGGTGAGTGAAAGTGTTCATTTCCCTGCGTTAATGTTGGGGCAGTTTGTAAAATGAAGATGTTGCAACTTTCACAACTCTGTTGCTTCCAGACCCAGCAGAAGCCTAGGGACCCACGTGCTTTTTAGTGCTCCCGAGAAAGTGAGCTCGTCTGTACTTCCTCCCCACATGACTTAGCACTTCTGTGCTTCTGAGGTACATGGTCCATGGAGCTACTTTTGGGGACTACTGAGCTCATGCCAACCCCCTCGTATGAGCCTGGATGAGATGCTGATTTCATGCTCCCGATGTCCTTCCCACGTAACACAAAAACAGCTAAGACATGGGGAACAAGTGTTGAGTGAAAATAATGTTCCAGTATATTTCGTTGTGCAGCATTCTTGTTTTTGTCCTTCTGTATTTCCTATTTTGGTCTCAAGCTTCTCTTTTATCTGGGAAGAATTACTCAGGGGGCTAATATCTTTCCTACAGGTTCACAAAGATGTACTTTAAGCACGTACTCTTCGAGGACACCTTTTTTGACGAGTGCTATTTTGAAGATGTCACATCTACGGATACCTACTTCAAAAATTGCACCATTGAGTCAACCATCTTTTACAACACAGGTGAGAACATAGGTAGAATCAGTGGAGGGTAATGAAGATGGACTGGTGTTTAAGGTCCGAAACAATGATAAGCCTTCAAAGGAGAAAAGTATTTGTATATACAGTGTCAAGCCTTAGGCTGGAGAAATAGATACTAACCCTATGGTTGACACAAAGTAAGTGCACAACTTTCACCAAGGGGAAATTTGTTTGTGTAAAAGTTTTCATCACGTAGCAAGTAGAAGCAAAAGTTATAGGTGTTTCCACCTGGATGGGACTGATGCTAAGGGTCTTTGTAGGAATAAAGTGCAACACCAGCTAAAAACCAGCATTCCTGGAGGGCTGCTGGAATTGTGTGCATTGTGTGCATGGAATGTGTTCCTGAAAAGCTTGCATAATTTAAAATTGGTACCATGCAAAAACTCATGTTTTCACAATAATAAATGAAAGGGGAAAATTACCTTGTATTTAAACTTTGTGCATAAAACAAACTTCTAAAAATATCTTAGGAATATACCATTTCAGATTTCTGTAAATTAAAAAGTCATAGCACTTGACTGCTCCACTATGCTTTGTTGCTTTCATTACTCATAGGTTAAGAACACACCAAGCAAAGCCGAGATATAAGGAAACTAAGTGTTCTTTACTAGAGGCCTTACCCACACGGTCTTGGCTGAGAAATGTACTGTTATTATCCCCACCTTATAGGGAAGGAAACTGACACTTAAATAATTTACTCAAGGCCCCAGCTGGCAGGGTGTAGGGCTTTGGATCCATTCCTCAAGTGTTTGGCTGTAGGGTCTGTGCTCTTTCCACTGAATTACTTACATTATGTCCAGATTTGTGCCTTTCCCATGAGATAGTTTACATAGGAGCTTCTTTGTCTTCTGTAATGTCAGTCTTAAAAGATTTCATACCTGGTATCTGAACATCCTTCAGTCTTTTAGTAATCTGTTACAAGACTTGCTTTCTTGATTTTTTTTTTTTTTTGCCTCACTTAAAGCAAAGCAAAACAAAATGAAAACTCCAGAAATTTAATACTTGTCATTAAAAACTGACTCATCTTTTTCTTCTTTCATAGTTTAATAATCCCTCTTTGTTTTCATACTGTTACCACAGGACTTTTTTTTTTTTTTTTTTTTTCAAACACGTACAGTTGGACAATGTCAGAAGTAGGCAAAGCAATAAGGATAATTAGGAACATACCTTCCATTGTATCAGTAGAGATTCAGGGACATTTAAGAAGGCCATCTTCCCAAAGTTAAGTTTCCCTATTTAGCCTTATGTCTTCTACAGTGTCAGGTTAGACTCGGAAGATGTGAAAATAGCTGGACATGGTGGTACATGTAATTCCAGTACTCAGAAGACTGAGGCTGGAGAATGGACAGAAGATGGAGCCAGCCTGGGCTACATAGTTCATTCTAGGACAGGCTGGACTACACCATGATTGTCTATCTCAAAAAACAGAAACAAAAACAAAAAGTACAGTAAACTAATAGGCAGAGTTTCACGGTTAAAGATGTTCAGGCTACTGCAAAGATGGGCTCATTGCAGATCTGACTCTCTTGGATTCTGTTTCACTGAGCTAGGTATCTTCAGGGAAGTGGCTCATGGCTCTTACTATCACCTAATTGATACAGACAGAACTGTTGTACAGTTGGAGAGATGATACATTTTAAAGTGTCCCTCTGATTCACCTTAATTTTAAGTCTCCTTGTTATGGTAATTTGGAGAGGTCATTGTGTATTTGGAAGTACGTCTCTCTATCCATGCCTGGCCACACCTTGACTGGGAGTCACAGCTTGCCCATGGGAGGGAGTGTAATTTCCTTTCTGCCTCTGTCCTCATTTCCAAATTCCCTCCACTCATAGGAACCAAAGCCTTTATTCTCCTTCCAGATCTCTACAAGCATAAGTTCATCAACTGTCACTTCATCAATACCACTTTCCTGGAGCAGAAGGAGGGCTGCCACATGGATTTTGAGGAAGACAATGACTTCCTGATTTACCTCGTCAGCTTCCTGGGCAGCCTGTCTGTCTTACCTGGGAACATCATTTCTGCCCTGCTCATGGATAGGATTGGAAGGCTCAAGATGATTGGTGAGTTGTTCATGGTATTCTGGCTTCGATGGTTTGGGTGGTGACTTCCACAAATAGTAAAGCAATGGAATGTTTATTTTTTAAAAAAAACTAGAAGGAAAAATTATTAATTTTTAGAGGGAACACAAATGAGTATTAAAACAGAAAAAATTACAAGTGACACAGAATTTCACTTAATAAAGTAATATGAATTTCACAGTACTTGTAATGCATAGTGTTATCTTCCAACCATTTATTCATATTACCAGATATATGCATGTAAAATTGGAATAATAAAGAAAAGGGAAAGGTGTAAGAAAGTAAGAAGACAAAAAAGACAAATAATTGAAAAAAGGAGACAAAACAAACTAAGTGTCATAAAGCAGATCCTCTTGTACAAACATCATATTGTCTCCTTAGTGTGAGAACCTGAAAGAGAAAAATGGAACTTTGAAGGGTACAGTAGATACTGGGCTAAGGGGATGAACTTTTTCAATAAGGAAGAGTTACTGAGTTGAGGAGGATGACAGGAGAGGGAGTGGGGGAAAGAGTTTTATCTAGGTATATAAGCAGGATGGTATGGATAACTGTACTGTGCATTTCTGCTGGTCTATGGAAAGGAGTGTTTCTTTTTCTTAAGGAAATCTTGTGAAGCAAACCTACCAGGTAAGACTTAGTCTGCTGTGTAGACACAAAGGCACATGTTGAAAGAAGACCAGAGCTCTATGTATGACAAGAGTCTTAGAGGACGGACTCTGTCATTGCTAGACTTGTTCTGCTTTCATTTCCATAATGATATTGAATATATTCAACCTACATGCATCATGATACTAGTATGAAAAAATGTAAAATGCCCTTAAATGATAGTTTGATTATTTAAGATGAATCATATTGTCTTTATTGTTCATTAGTAAGAACATTTTGCGCTTTGGAGTTGGACGGAGCCCTGTTGGAGTCCTTTCACATAGTGATGGTTTGACTTTTAACATATTCCCTTTCTTCGTTAGCTTTTAATTTCCTTCTCTTTCTAAGATGAGAATGTCTATAGGTATCTAGGTGGGATTTTGTAAAGAAGTGAGTGTGCCATGTCCCAGATACCTTGTAAAGCTCATTGTATTACAGACATTTTTAAGAAAACAGGGAGTCATATATTCATATATGGCTGCTTTATTTCTCAGGGTTGGCAGGCATTTACTACAGGAGCACAATGCCATGTGCAATAAACAGGAAACAAAATGTGCATAATGAGGGCCGGGTGAAAGTGTGTATTAGAATATGAGTCAAGGTAGAGAACTAGGAGACAGGTAAATAAAAATGCCATGAAGAATCTGCCTTAGGGATGTAGTTGATTAGGACAAAGAATATGAAGCTTTCTTCAGCAAAATTCAAAGGGAAACAACATAAATAACAATCATTTTGTTGGAGGGACAAGAATTGAGCAGGTCTGTGTGGGAAGGAAACCCTTACCTGGCATTTGGCTCAGATTGAGTGTTATTATAACTAGGGCTAAGAATATTCAAAATGGTGAGCACATGCAATGCAGGTGGTTTTGGCTTTTTAGTCTTGTGGGAAGGAAGGAGAGTGTACTTGTGGGCACAGCAGACTGAGCTGTCTCCAGTAGAGGAGGTGCCCTGCCTCGTCTCAAAACTTTATGAGAGACGAAATTGAGGTTTTTAATTTCCATAATGCCCATGCCCAGCACAGTCTTTGCCTACAGGTGGCACTTGGTACAGCCACTGAACTCACTGAATCAATGAAGACAGTGGTTTCCCCAAGCTTCTGATGGCTGCCTGACTTACAGCCTGCCCTCGTGGCCACAGTTAGCTTCATGAGCCACGCAAGTTCCCTCACTTCTGTGAACTTACATCTCATTAAAATCATTAACATAATAATCTCTGCCTAAGTGAGAAAGTGAGGGCAGATTTGTGACACTTCTACCACTTAGCCTTTTGAGTTGAGAGTGTCTACCAGAATATTTAGTGGTCTTGAATAGCAAAGGAAGGGCTGGGAAAGAGCTGGAGAAATGTGTGCATGTGACTCCCACGTGTATCGTGGGGGTAGGCAGGATAGAGGAAGAGCCAACACCCTCTCCTTGCTGCAGAAACCACCCTTGTCATTATAGATGCGTCCCAGGTACAGCTGACCTTATCATGCTGCATGAAGGCATGCTCCCAAGCTACAGAGCCACACCAGCTGTTTACTCATGTTTCAGACACCACTCTCTGGTCATTGCCTCTGCTATGTTTCTGAGCTAGAGTGCAAGCTTGCCAAGGACGTTGATGGCTCCTTTGTGGTCTCTGAACCCTCAGGCTTTAGGAAAGGGCCTGGTATCCAGTAGGCCAAGTCCTGTTTTCACAGCGCGTAGTAAATGCTAGGTACTCAGTAAGTATCCGCTCAACATCGTCACTGTGGGGTGTGATTAACTGCTTCAAAATGGCCTCTTCCACTGCCACAGACCAACCCTGCTGGAGGAGCTGCTAGGGTTGCTTCGTCTTGGTTTCTCTGCTGGGCTCTTGGCTGAGTGTAACTCATTCCTTATTAGCATCAGAGCAGAAGTTTTCCTAATGAGGCCATCACTCACTCATATGTTCACTCGATAAACATTTGTTTATACAGCATTTATTCTCTGCTACACTGTGGGGAAAGCAATGGGAATACAGCAGTAATCGAGCCAGTCAGTATCCCTGTGCTTAAAGGGCAAGTGATCTATTGGGAGAGACAAACATTAGCTAGAAGTTCCATTTAATGAACATTGTACAATGCTTCTTATGGGTCAGCCTGCCTGTCAAGCGGATTACTACTAACACAGTGAATCCTCACCATAATCCTTTGAGCTGGGTTCTATTTTTATCAACGTTTTACAGATAGGGACAGTGAAACCGTATAGAGAGGTTAAGTTACTTGTTCGAGGTCCCGTGGGTATGAAATGGTAAACCTAGACCACACTGGCCATGACTTCATTCATTTGGTGATATTTGGAGTAACAAACACTTATCAGCATTTATTATAGGCTGAGTGCCTTGCTGGTCCCTTTGAGGGATTCATGCAGGTTCAGGGCACAGTTCTTGGTGGCACTTCTGAGCCATAGTCTGTCTCCTCCCCTTCCAAGTCTTTTTTAAAAAAAATATTTTATTTATTTGGTACAGGGTCTTGCTATGTAGCTCTGACTCCTAGTGATCCTTTTGTCTCAGCCTCCCCAGCCCTGGGATTATGCGTGTGTGATACTAGAGATCAAATGCAGGTTCTTGCATGGGCCAGGCAGGCAGGTGCTTAGACTGTTGAGCTATCTCGCTGGCCCCCTTCCAACTCTTAACTAGCTATTACAAAGAGATCAGCAGGTCCCCGATTACGGCCCTGATACTTTCCACATTCAGCAGAATCTATTGCAGTTACCGTCTCCCAGCTCATTGGCAGGCTATGGGGTTAGTTTTGCAGCCCCTGGTCTGGAGTGAACTCAGGCTGAGGGTGCCCCAACTGAGGCATTTCTTCCTGAGGCTAGATCAGCCTTGCAGCTTCTTGGGAATCACAGTTCCTCATTTCCTATGGTCTTGATGCTGGGTGGGTACTTGTGCTCTACTTCCCAGTGGGTTTGGGAGCCCTCTTTCTAATTTCCTTCTTGCTCACCCTGGGTTTACCTCTTTTCCTGCATTGTTCCCGATCTGTTGCTTGTTCTAGCACATTCCACACCCACTTGGGACTTCCTGGGCTCCTCTGATATAAACCCATCAGCTCCTCTGATGGGCTTGGGCAGGATTTGGCACAGTCTTCCTTTGAGAGGATTTCTTATCGTTACTCTGTCATGATTCAGATCATCCTAGTGGGAAAAGAATTCACACCAGCTGGTTGGAGTGAAGAGACTGCACCGATGGGGTGAGTCTAGAGGCATGGACAGGCTTTTGAGAACAGAGGAAGAGGATGAGATGCCCAGACACTAGCAAATGTGGGTTTCAGTCACAGCTTCAATGGCTGCAGGGTCAAGGAGTGACAAGAGCATTAGAAGAGCTCTGTAGGGGCTGGGATCATGGAGGAAGAGCTGTGGGGAAGGAGGGAGGACCCTCTGACAAAAGAGATGCTTTGGAAGCAGGATGGGAGAAATATCTCAACCCCTTTCTCCTCCCAGTGGGTAGGGATATCCATGGCTAAGCTTTCCCAGGGGCACAGCAGGGATGAAGGGCAGAGAGATTTCTGGGTGAAGATGGGCATAAGTGGTGAACAGAAGAACAGCCCTTGTTGAAGTTTCCCCTGGGCAGCTCAGCATGAACATGCTCTCACCAGAAGGCGAGCTCCATGGGAGTGCTCAGGTTTTTGTCTTAAGCGTGGTATTTATTTATTTATTTATTTATTTATTTATTTATTTATTTATTATTTATTTATGCTTATGTTTCTTAAAATATTTAGTGTTCTTTATTTCTATTGATCAATTATAACTGTATATAGGGAGCTGGGGAGATGGCTCCGAGGCACAAGTGCCTGCAGGGCAAGTGCAAGGTCGTGAGTTTGAACCCCGGTCCCACAAAAAAAAAAAAAAAAAAAAAAAAAAGAATTATAACTGTATATATTTATATCGCATGCGGTGATGTTATGACAAGCATATGCAATGTGATACGGGTAAATCCAATGAATTAATGAATCTTACTTATTATTTCTTGTGAGAAGACATTTGAAATGTAGTCTTCCAAAAACTACAAACTATACAATGTATTTCTATTAGCTACAGTTACTCAACTGCGCAATAGGTTTGTGTTGGTTAGCTTTCCATTGCTATGACAAAATACTTGAGATAATCAACTTTAAATGGGTGAAAGGTTTACTCCGGCTTCTGGTTTCTGCACATTGTCGCTTAGCCTTGTTGCTTTGATCCAGGGGGGAGGCAAAAGGTCGTGGCAAGGAATGTGTGGCAGAGCAAGGCTTCTCACCTTACAGGAAGCAGCAAGCAGAAAAAGAGAGGAAGGGGCCATAGCTACAGTGTCTCTTTCAAGGTTGCATCCCAGTGATCTAGTTTCTATCACTTCCTGGTAGTGCCACCAGCCAGGGACCAGACCCTCAACACCCAAGCTCTTGGGGGACAGCCAAGATCCAAACTGTAACAGGACCTTAGCAATGTTTTTCTGCTAAGTGAAACCTTGGATGCTGGGACAGCCATTGTCCCAGCCCACCCCCAGCTCCTGGAACAACCACTCTTCTATTTTCTACTTCTGGGTTCTGCTCTTTTCAGTCTCACATGTAAGTAAGCTTATGAAATATTTGTTGCTGAGCTGGGCTTGTCTCATGTGACCTTTAGTTCTACCCATGTGTCAACAAGTGGCAGGATGTCACTGTTCCTTTGATCACTCTAAATGTCTCCTTGTGTACTATGTTTTCTTTCTTTATTTGTCATTTGTAGATATTTAGATTGACAATTTCTGCTGCTGTACATAGTACATTGATGAATACAGGAACGAGATGGCTCTTTGACATAGTCATTTCTGTTTTTTAATACTTAATATAGTGAACTTTAATGTTCTGGGTAGTGTCTTTAAAAATATCTTTTTCATGGTTTAAAATTCTTTCAAAAGAAAATAAGATGCTTTGTATATTTCTCTTCCTTTTGAACAAACAGCTTTTCCTTCTTTGATCATGTAGAAAAGAGGATGAAAAGGGTGAAGTGCAAAAACTAGGTAGGGAGAAGTCATGGAACAGATTCTGAGGTCTCAGCAGGGACAGCCTCTAAACTCAGGACAGCCCTGCCCAGCCTTGACCCTCTGCCTAAGTTCAAGTATCTCAGCCCACAGATTAGACTTTGGCAAATAAAAGCCTTTACTGTTTATATGAAGTGCAAATGCTTCTGTAGCTACTGTTTTTTTCCCTTGGAAGTGATGTAACCTTAGTAGGAACTTAGGAGAAAATTGAGACAAGACACAGAATGCTGTTGAGAATGTAGAAGCAGCAACTGACACAATGGTCAAGAGACATGAGGGCCAGGAGGTCACCTACTGGCTAGTGCTGCTGGCTAAGTTGGCAAAGCAGAGAGATTTGTTTGGATTAGGGACAAAGGGGGTGGGGTGAATGGGAAGGAACTAGCCAAACAGCACCACCTGTTGGCAGATTGAGCTGGGTGTTTGGTAGGGCAGGGTAGCACCAACAGACTCCCCAGCCCTTGTGTCCCCCAGCTCAGCGCAGCAGTAACAGAAAATCAACAGTTAATGAGCAATCATCTCTTAGACTGGACATAGCTCCAAACATTTTCTGTCTGTGTGGCATCAGAAGTAGCTATGTTGAGCAGGTGTCTCCTGGTGGTGGTGTGAGTGCATGCATGGTATGTACACACGCATCTTTAAAACTCTTTTGGAGATGGAAGCATCAAGACCAAGAATAGGTTTTGGCTGGGGCAGCTGCTACTTTCATCTGCGTTATACCTAGTCTGCAGATATGTCCTGGAGAAGCAGCCAGTTTAGGAGAAGCTGGGTTCTGTGAGGATGTAGCTAGCCTACTAGCAGTGAAAAGAACTGGCAAGCTTGCTTTTCATTTCTATCAATTTTCACATGAATCCATCGTCATCATCCCTTACCCATTTTCTCAAAATACTCAGGTGCTTTCAGATTTCAGTCTCAGGCAATGGACATAGGGAATCTGGCCAGCCGTGAGCCAGACACACTAACATTCAGAACAGTGCTGGACCCTAAAGGAACATTATTTCTGCTTTAGTCCTTTGTCTTTTTAAAAATTTTGAACTGAGAGAGTCCTCTTTACCACCTCTCTGCAAACTGCTGTGCTTCTTATGGAGAGTGATTGCCTGCTGACTTAGCCCAAAAGCCAGAACCTTTCCATAGAGTCACTGGAATACACAGAATAGGTTTATAAACACTGATACTGATGTCTCTCAAGCATCCAGAACAATGCCAGGTACATAGTAGATTCTCAGAAAATACTTCCGTTTGCCATGTTCCCTGTCTTTTGGACTGGACAGTATACCACAGAGTGGTGATTTCAAAATGTTCCCGAGAATACCCCTTGTGGATTCACCTGTGTGCTTTCTGTCTAGAGAAGCTGACACTTCGGATCACCTGTTCCTTCAGATGTGCCTCTGAGGATGGGAGCTGAGGCGAGATGTGGGAGGGAATCGTGGCCAGCACTCACACTTCAGACTTTATTTTGCCCTTGACCTCTCCTACAGGTGGCTCCATGTTGATCTCGGCTGTCTGCTGCTTCTTCCTGTTTTTTGGCAACAGCGAGTCTGCAATGATTGGTTGGCAGTGCCTGTTCTGCGGGACCAGCATTGCAGCCTGGAATGCTCTGGATGTGATCACAGTGGAGCTGTATCCTACCAACCAGAGGTCAGTGCTTCCCTGGGCTTCCTTCTAGGACTGCTGGACTTCCCTGACAGAATGACCACTAAGTTCTATACCATGCACGGCCATCTTGTCTTCGTGGTGTTTGCTGCACCAAATATTTCTTAGTTCTTGAGCTTGCTCCCTATGAGGCCTGGTGTAGGCCCAGAAGAGAGCAGGCCAGTGTGTGATAGCATTGTCGAGTACAAGAACCAGAGGAGGAGAGCCAGTTGTGCCTAGGAGAGAGGAGTGAGAGTGAGCAGTGGGCAAAAGCTTTTGTGCCAGGCAGTCACAGATGGGTGAGGACAGGGTTGCTCATGGGAGATAAGGAGGAAGAAAAGTGAGCTAGAACCACACAGGGTTGGAAGCAAGGAGAGAGAAGGAAGGAGGGGCATCTGCAGAAAGCGTGATAGGGATGCTCAGGGTTAACTTTTATTCTGTTCAAGCCATCTGGGGAAAAGGCTTACTTTAAAGGTATAAGGTTGAGGTCATTACCAATCGTGCTTTTTTTTTTTTTGTCCCCATGGAGTGGGGAACTGCAAATTTTATTTTATTTCATTTTATTTTTTGGGGGGAACTGCAAACTTTAAAAGAGCCGATAAATGGCTTTGTGGTCAGAAAGGAGTGTCAGGCGTTCAAGAAGTGAGTGACTGAAATTCTGAATCATTCCTTAATGATTCTCCTCATGTTAGTGATGCCGATGCTGGGATCTGGGTAGCTGTGGAAAACTACAACGTACATTTTTGGAGACCCTCTCTCCTGAACTGGAGAATGTTAAGCCTTATGAAAAAAATAGTATGTGGAGGAAAAATGATTACTATTTGACTGTAATATGATTTTTTCATCTAGGAAACTTAAGAGAGTGAAATGAGACAGCTAGAAACTAAAATAATTGGATCAAATGAAGAGTGGTAAAATTAAAGTTTTAAAATATATCATACATTTAATAACAGGTTTTTAAATACATAAGAAGATATAATTGAAATTCTAGGAATCATATTTGAAGCACACTATAAATAAAACCATACAGATCTAAGACATGAGAAAGAAGACCCAAATGTATACCAAGATATACTTCATTTTGGAGGGGATAATCCAATCTTAGGAAAATGTCAAGTTGTATTTAGGTTTACACTAGCTTACAAAAATACGTTCAAAATTCAGTGAAATATTTCCCCTTCACAATTTGAAAAAATTATGTTAAAGCCTATTTGGAAAACACATAAGAAGATATACAAAAAAATACTGAAAACAAAAGTTTAGCATGAAGAGCTCATCATTATAAAGGTACAGTGTGGTCTATTTATAGCCAGCAATGTAGAAAGAATTTTGGATACAAAGTTGTACCCCACTCCATTTTTATGAAACCTAGCCTGAAAAATTTTATTCCAGTTGGGGAGGCTATGTTGGGGATATTGTTTTTGTAGAGATGAGGTCATAACAAGATAAGTGGCCACTAGCAGTTATCGCTGACAAGTACGACTGAGGGTGAGTAACTAGCATTAGGTTCCCCCATGGACTTAGAAATTCCAAGCAAAGAATCAAGATACCTTCTGTATCTTCAGAAAGTACCATTTCCTTTTTCCCTTCTGTAGAAGTCTGAAGTTTATCCTTGTTTATGGATGGGTAGTAGTACTCCGTTGTATAAAACTAAGTTGATCTTTTTTATCTATTTCTCAGTTGATGGGTATTTGGGTTGGTTCCAAGATTTAGCTATTATAAACTATGCTGCTATAAACATGGGTGTGCGTATATCACTATGGAATGATGTTTTCAATTCTTCTGGGAAGATACCTAGCAAGGGATTTGCTGACTTAAGTGAGACCCCTAATCCTAGTTTTCTGGGGAATTTGCACACTGATTTCCATAGTGGCTGCACCATTGTGGACTCCTGCAAGCAGTGAAGGGGTCACCTCTCACACTCTGCCAACATTTCTTAGTTGCATGGGAAATACTACAAAGAATCAACAGCTAGGATCTTATCCTATTAAAAAGGTTTTGCGTAGCAAAGAAATTACCAGTACAGTGAAGAGATAACCCACAGAATTGCAAAAAAGTTTTAGCCAGTTGTCTGTAGGACAAGGGACTAATAGCTAAAACATACAAAGAAATGAAAAAAAAAATTAGGAACTACCCTTCAAATTTAGAGCCAATCCAAAAATGGGAATTTGACATCAATATGTACTTCTCAGAGGAGGAAATACAAGTGGTTGAAAAATATATGAAAAATGTTCAGTGTCACTGGTCACTCGAGAGATGCAAATTATAACAGGACTGAGTTTCCATCTCACTCCAGAAAGAATGGAAATGGCTGAGAAATCAACTTTCCATTTTCCTCCCTTGCCTGGTCTTAGTCATGTCCAGAAAGTGGAGGAAGGATCCGTGTCCAGGATTGGAGGAAGGAGGATGAAAGAGGAGAGAGCAGAAGGCTCACTCATGATCTCTACTAAAGTTTTTCAACGGAGGCCATTTGTACTTACACCCTATTGGTTGAACTTTTCACTTGACCTGTCAGCAGCAAGGGAATCTGGGACATGTAGTCTTATCGTTGGAGAAATGCAAGAATAACTGATAGTTTAAGCCTATAGCTTGATAAGTCTTTTGGTATTTTTCAATAAGCAAGTACTGCAGAACATTTTAAACAGAGATATTCGAGAAGATAAAAATGTTTGAACATAATAACAATATGTTAATAGTGGTGATTGCCTTAGACATTCCTACATCTTCATATTTTTCTGTATTTCCAAATTTGACTACAGTCCGAATCTGTTGTTTTTACATTTAGGAAAAATAATACCTCCCATGTCTTCTGTTCTTGCAATAAGGAAAAGGAAGAACCCAATCTGATTCCTCTGATGAATTTCAGAAGTTCAAGTTTATTTTCTCTCCTCTTCTTTTGCAGGGCAACAGCCTTCGGCATCCTCAATGGATTATGCAAATTTGGTGCCATCCTGGGAAACACTATCTTTGCTTCTTTTGTTGGGATAACTAAAGTGGTCCCCATCCTTCTGGCTGCTGCTTCCCTGGTTGGGGGTGGCCTGATTGCCCTTCGACTGCCAGAGACTCGAGAACAGGTCCTGATGTGAACAGCGTGTGGGGAGAGAAGAGACTGAAAGGATCTGGGCCAGGACACTTACACACAGCCGTGCGTCCTGCCTCTCCCTGTCCCCAGGAGACATGGAGAGCACAGCAGGAGTTGACTTTGTGATCTGTAGTTTAGAACCCACTTCAGCTGTCAATATGGATGTTTCTCAGGTGACTGATTTGGGGGTGCCTTGAGTCAGCCTTAGGATCCCAGAACTGTGTGCTTGGCTTCGGGTCTCCCCAGCTCAAGGTCGTAGGAGGACTCTTCAGTGGGTGCACATGCTAAGCAAGGAGTATGCATTTCCCTACATGAAGTGCAAGGACTCTTCTGCTTTCCAAAATTAATTGGAGGGTGGAGCGATGCTCAAACTTTTCCACAAAGCTCCCAGGAGTCCAGTGACCTAACACACTGACATGGCTGGAGGTTGGAGTCATTACATGAACACTGGTCTTGAGGAGAGGGATGCATATATTTTTGCATTTGAAAATATCACTATCATATTTTCCACTTGAAAATTGGCATAGTCGCATTGAAGATAGTCTGATATGATATAGCAAACCAAATAGTTGAGTACTATCTCCAGAGGTGGACCTTTGGCTCTAGTATCTTCAGTTTTCCCTAATGACTAGGGACACATTTGAGAATATTCTTGTGTTGTTCTGTTCAAAGAAATGTAATGGGCTAGGTATTCTGTAAACTAAGTCTGTGTGTCATTGTCTTTGGGTTTTACTTTCACAAATGGAAGCTGCGAATATTGTCAGCATTATAATCCTATGTTGGAGAACTTGAAGGTCTGAGTCCCCATAATTGGGTGTAGTCAACACAAGCAGTTGCTTATAGTCATTTAAGTGCTCATAGAAGGAGGCACTTAGCAAAGTAAGTACAGTTTCATTTAGGCCAGGCACCTGTCCTTGTGTAGGCCCCCTGGCTACTTTCCCTCCTATGCTGACCAGCCCAGAGGTCAAGCTTGCAGTCCTAGGCGCTGGTGTTGACTTTGCTGCTTATTCAGATACAATGGAAGCAGCCTTCCATGACCTTTGACACCACGTGTGGGCGAGAATGATATGACGGAGCATGGGGGGAATGGGGAAGCTTCGTGGTTCTTCAGGGTGTAAACGTAGCAGTAAAGCACATTGGCTGTGATGGTTAGTTCCCACGAGACAGCAGTGCTATGTGTTCCTGTTCAGGGCTTTCAAAGCTCAGGGCATTCGCATGAGTGTGAAAGAATATAATTGATGTCAGATATATTTTTTCTTCAGGATTCTAGAAGATGAGGTTCAGTTTAAAAGAGCAAAGGGGGGCTGGGTGAGGCAAAAGCCCAAGACAAACTGCTTTGCTAAGGATCAGCAACAGACTGAGGTCTCTGATCCATGGAAATGAGACTTTTTAGCCACCCAAACTTTTCAGCAATGGTAGCAGGAGCAGTGAGCCAGGAGCTTCTTCCCCTGAAGGTAAACATGCCTGTCTGGGTGAGTACCAGTCTACAAGAACTGCTTCGCTGAGTTGTTTTGCAGAGTTCTCAGTAGCTGTGCACTGCTTCGCTTTCCTTCCAGAAACCTCCAAGCATTTGAAGCAGAGTAACCGTGGCTTCATGGAGGGTTTCCTCAGTCTTTGAACAAATGCTCAAGTCGAGCTGTCTGCCTGTCATTCTCCTGATTAAAGGTGAATGGGGAAAAGAGAAAGTTGTCTGACACCTTCCCACCCTCAATTCAAAATCAGTTTTAATGATTAAGATGTTTACTCTGCCGCTCTCGTCTCTCCCCGTGTATTCTCCCCACTTTTCTTCTATACAGGGAACGAAGACACAACCACTATGATTTCATCTGATATATATGTTTATATATATATATATATATATATATATATATATATATATATATCTACCACTGTGTATTTATGTTTGTCTCAGTGTTTTATAGGTGTTAATATAATGCTATGCCAATAACGAGAGACTCTGTAATATACTTGTAACATACTTTCCTTAGTTATGTGATGTGAAATATAGTGGCCAGCTTGATACAAAAGGAGCGCGTAGACCTGGGATGACCCATCCCTCTTAACGTTATTCTCCAGTGGGATAATACAAATAATTGAGCAGCTACCACTTAAGAAATTTCTGAGGCAGCCAGAGCCTGCATTCCTAGTTAAGGTAAATCGTATCCATTTAAAATCTGAATTTTGAGGCAGGCATGGCTGGAGTGACTTTTGGGTTAACTCTCTTTGGTTTCTAAGCTCTAACTACATGATTATCTTGAGGTCTTCTTTAACTTTCTACCTAACCAACCACGGGCACTTCCTGCCTCATCCATCATGCGGACCCGGATGAAAGGCGCAGCCGTGCCCTGTGTCCTTCTCTGTGAAGGATGGCCAGGCTTTGGTACCTGCCACTTCTCCAGGGCTATCGCTACTGCTGAGATGAATATGTCTTTAAAAATAGTCTCTGTGGCGAGTCACAGGGGCCATCCATTCTTTTTCATTTCCTGTTCTCCCTCCAGGAGCTTCCTGACAGCATTCTCGGAGCGCTCGAGGCATGAGGCGCTCTTTCGTTGAGCAAAGCTGTTCACGTGAGGGGTTCCTGATGTGTTTCATGATGCCTGGTTTTGGAGTAGTTCATAACTTTTAATAGTCTCAACTATATTGCGTCATCACCGGATGCTGATTTTTTGATCTTTTGTTTTATTAAAGATAATTAGTGAAAGAGATGTGCTTGTTTGTGAAGTTTGTAACACATTAGCTCGAGGTGATGTAATAAATAATTCCACTCCTAGGATTCTCTGGTATCTTATGTTAGTCCATTAAAAAAAATATATAATGTAAGCAAATGTCTACACACTTGAGAGAAAGGTTGCTTTCAGGTAGTGAGATCTCTCCTGACTGACCGAAAGGGCTGGGGAGGAGCACGGGGACCCAGTTCCTTCATCCAGGACCTGAGAGGCTACTGAGGTGAGCCGGGCAGGATAAGAATGAGAAGTGATGCTGCCTTCTCTTCACAGACTGCCCCTGAAGCCACGGATGCCTCTGTAGAGCCCACCACTGAGACCTGGTGGAGCGAGATGAGGTGACCGGCACCCACCCTCAGCTCTCTGGGATAGGCAACTGCACATTCACTTGGATCTTTTACCTCGAGCAAGCAGAAGAAGGATTGTGTAAACAAGAACAGATGGACATTCATTTGTCTATTTATCCCTTCCTTTTCTGCCTCTTTCCTGCCATCCCTTTCTTTACTCCTTCATTACCTCCACAAATCCTGAGTGAGGCTCTACATGAGGTGGTCTGTGTGGTAAGCCTGGGGCTACAGTGGCGAGACAGTGGGTTATAGTCCCTGCCTCTTCCACCTATGGCAAGTGGGTGAGATGGAGATTGCCTCTGTCGTGTCACTGCGCGCAGTGGCGGCCTCACGACAGGAAAAGCGCAGCTCCTGCTTGGATGGGGTTCTTCATACTTTTAAAATTTATTTATTTATTTATTTATTTATTTATTTATTTATTTATTTACTTATTTATCTTGCTGGACTTCAGACAGTGGTTGCTGCTCTTGCTTATCATTTTTGTTAAGGAAGCTGTCAGGCTCTTTATAAACCTGGTAAGGGACTAGATGTACTTCTTTGTTTTCTCCAGATGCCACCAGCCTTGCACTAGGTTTGTAGGGAAAAAAGCAGGGGACTCAGGAACATGAGCTGCACCTGCCATAGGCGGTGAGGCTGCCCTGGCTTTTCAACCCAGTAGGCATGCTGACTGACATGCAACGACTGGTATCCTGTAAGGATCCGGTGGGAGCGCATGTAGCTGAAAACCCAAATGAACCCATTCTAATAAGTTTATAGCAAGCTAAAGGCATTAAGGGAGCCTGAGGGAAAGGCAGCCACGGCAGCTCTGGCTGCACTGGCTTTTATCATGGGGATGCACTCCTCTCTGCAGCTCTGTTTCTTAATGTGCTTTTTCCACCTCTCAGGCTGAGATGGCTAGGGCCACATTGGTCCTCACACCTGCGTTCAGGCAACATGCAGAAAGGACAAGGAACGAGGGACTTGCATCTCCTATCTGAGCCACTCTGCTCCCCACATTAGTCTCCTGGAAGCCTCTTGAGGATGCTTCCAGAGTGGTGACTGACCGCTGTTGCAGTGGCCAATGTGGTATTTACTAGGAACTTGGCCATCTTTTCTCCAAATTGAGGCTCTTGGCACTAAGGGAGGAGGGGTGAATGAATACATGCTTACACTTTTTTCTGTACCAGAAGCACCTGGCTGGGTATAAACATTCAGTGCACTGGGTCCTACCTTGAGATTCTACCTCAGTCACTGTGAGGTGAGGTCTGGGAATTAACATTTTTAAAAAATGTATTTGGTATAGGGTCTCACTACACAGCTCAGACTCATAGTGATCCTCCTGTTTTCAGCCTCCCCAGTGCTGGGATTATAGACATGTGCCATCATGCCCTATCTTGGTGGCTGGCTCAACACACTTTGGGGTGAGGGTGGTGCAGCACGTGGTGCTGGGAATTAAACCCTGGTCTCTGTGCTTGCCTGAGCAGGCACTTAGTCCACTGGGTTATCTTGCCGGCCCTGGAATTAGCACTTATAACAACCCCCCTACATGATGTGGACAGTGTATATCCTGGATCTGAGGTTTGAGTGGCCCCAATGACCTGCCAATAGGTGGGTGCTTGCATTTGGGGGAGGTCATTTTCTTGGTTTATTATCTTACAATAAACCCAAGCAGAAGTTCACCAAAGCTAGCAGCCCATGAAAAATTACAGCCATGTTCCAAGGGCTCAGAGCCTACTGGCTGGGGGTCAAAGGTGTCAGTGAAAGCATCTCCTTCCCTCCAGGGCACTTGGTGCACCCAGACCTTGTCCTTGTGGGTCCACATCTGGCTGCACAGCTTTGTCATTCCTAGCCCTGGGGCCACTGACCTCTGCTGCATCTCTTTTTACCTGAAAGCAAGTTTCCCTGACAGTTGCAGCAACTGCTTTTATAGATATTTGCAGGCAAATGTGTCTATACTGCATATTTGTACACATTTCTCTCATAGGGCTGACCACGGCATACTGATGTTTTTTTCAATAACGCATGTATTTGGTATAGGGTCTCACTAAACAGCTCGGACTCATTGTGAGACTCGTTTTCAGCCTCCCCAGTGCGGAGAGTATAGGCATGTGCCACCATGCCTGGGTTTTGGTGGCTGGCTTAGTGCAGCCGGGAGTGGGGCTGGCAAGGCATGTGGTACAGGGGATTGAACCCCGGTCCCTGCACTTGCCTAAGCAGGTGCTTAGTCTGCTGATCTGTCTCATCAGCCCTATGGTATCCTGATTCTAAGAGCTTTCCCTTCCTAGGGCTTCCCAGAGGGAGTAAGACAGGGTCAGAGTGAGCTTGGCCCACTGACAGTCAACCTGAATTTGCTTGGAAGCATCTCTGGAAGAGGATCACAAGTTTTCTGTTTTGAGGAGGAGGAAGCCAGGGTCTCGCTATGCAGTTCAGGCTGGCCTCGAGCTCACTTTTGTAGCCCAGGCTGGTCTCGAACTCTCACTGATCCTCCTGCCTCAGCCTCCCAAGTGCTGGGATTACAGGCATGAGCCACTGTGCCCAGCTACTCAACGCAGATTTCAGAATGGTTTTCTTGTCTCCTGTGCTGTGCCAGGGCCCTAAAACGTGACGTGGCCTTTCCCTGCTTAAAGGATTGTGCAGTGTACTGTGGGGAGCTCTGTCACATCGAGACAGAGTCATTTGGAGTTAGCTGTGTAGAGCCTTTAGGGTTGAGGCTCGCCGAAGCACCTTTTGTTTAATTTGCAGAGGCCTGGCACGGGTATTCGTATGCATGGCTTTTATATTGACAGAGAGATTTCTCAGAAGATTAATAATGAAGTGAAACAGAGACTGGAGCTCTCCACAGGTGATAAATGGAAACATAAACGTTGTTAGCGTCGTTGCTAATGACACATCAGGCAGGGGTCTGCTCACCAGGATCTGGGTGATTCAGTTTGTAAGTGGAGAATTAGGGTCACCACTGCCTCCTCTCAAAACACTTGTTTAGTTGTCCACTTACCTTTGGTCCTACTGGCTTAAAACACCCAACCACTTCATAGACCAAGAAGATGTGCTCCTTCCGTAAGCAAAGGCCACGCAGGAGCTGTTCTTTTCCAAAGTTCATGTGCTCATCACATGGGGTAACTTTGCAGGGAAAGGGAGGGTCATTGGATCATAGGTGCTGTCACTCAGGAGAGTGATCCATTCAAAAATGACCACCCCACCGTAAGGTTTTTTTTGTCTTTTTGAGATAAGGTTTCACTGTGCAGTTCAGGCTAGCCTTGAATTCACTTTGTAGACCAGGCTGGCCTTGAACTCACAGCGATTCTCCTGCCTCAGCCTCTCAAGTGCTGGAATTTCCAGTTGCACCCCTATGCCTGGCCTAACCTTCACTTTTTACATATGACATTTAACTTTTTTTTTTGTCTTTTTGAGACAGGGTCTCACTATGCAGTTGAAGCTGGCCTTGAGCTCAATTTTGTAGCTCAGGCTGGTCTCGAACTCGCACCGATCCTCCTGCCTCAGCCTCCCAAGTGCTGGGATTACAGGCGTGTGCCACGAAGCCCAGCCTATTAATTCAGATGTGTGTGTGTGTGTGTGTGTGTGTGTGTGTATGTGTGTGTATGTGTGAGTATGTGTACATATACTCTACTGAGAGAGGGGGGCACATTCTAGAAATTACATCCCTAGGTGAGTCTGTTGGGCATGTAGGCAAACCTAGATAGTACTAGCACTAGCTGATGTAGTCTCTTGTGGCCACAGCTGTGTCTGGGGTCCATTTTTAGGTAGTATATGACTATATCAGAATGTCATGTTGCATACCATGGATATATATTCAGCTTTGACTTGTCAATTTAGAACACATGAAATAGCTTTCCAGGGAAATTAAAATTATTTTAAAAACGACTGGTAAACACTTGACAAACAGATTACAAGTGACTTAATTTATTAATTTTTTTCTCTCAAAGCATCACCAGGCACAGTCAACAGAACCCCACATTCCGCAAAGGATGAAACTATGCTTCTTTAACATGCACTTTATCCTATAGTTGCTGGTGTCAGGACACAGGATTGTAAGAAGGCTAACTTCTCACAAACCTACTTTTTTGAGTGTTTGACAGTTGAAATACCAGTCTTACTAGAAGCTGGAGATTTCCAAAGGGTTTGGGTAGCACATTGTTGGTCCATGAACAGTGAGGAGGAGAAAGGTTATTCACAGCTAACTCTAAATATCTAGATGCTCATCTGGCAGGGTTAACAAATGACTTTGAAAGGAAGCCTGGCACCTCATAGCTTAAAGAACTACATGGAAGTATTCGTGAAAAATAAAAAGAGGACGAAACTTGTTATGTATTTATGTCTATATACATATGTATATATACAACTATTTTGTTATCTAACATACATATCAGGAATTAGTGTGTCTTTTTTTTTTCAGGAGGGTACTGGACCAGTTCATTAGTTTTTCAAAATGCACTTGTAGACTGGGTAAATATATTGCAAGACTTTGGGAGCTCTACATTTCAGCGACCGTGTATAATTGGGGTTTCCTGCCTGAATGCATAGCTCAGCCCAAGTCCAAAGGTCATTAGTGGGCTTCAGGGACTGGTACAGCATGCCCTGCCCTTCCATGTTCCTCTTGGCAACAGTATAAACATCGCTGTTTTTCAACTTTCTGGAAACTGTCAGCATTTAAATGGCATTCCTTAACCTGAAACTGGGGCTCATTTTTATTGGGAATAGCCTTCCAGGTTGCCAGGAAGACTTGGCGCTCCATTTTGCCATCTTCTACAAAAAACACCTCGAGTGGGATGAGGCAGCTAAAGCAGAAGACAACAGCATTGTTTGTAACAGCCACATGCAGGTTATGCAGAGGTTTCTTCTTCATGACCAGGCCCAAGGTGTTGAGAGGCAGGGAGACATCAATGCTTTGGTTTGGCATCAGCGGTGTATGGATGGCCAGAGGAGCACTTGGGATGACACCAAAGCTATTCTTGTTAAACTAGATTGCAAAGTCTATTATATGCTGCAGAGCTTTGTTGCTGAGGTCCATTTCCATATAGATATGCCCTTGGTGGTGGGTAGATGTTCCTGCAATCTCCAAGCCTTTAGCCTGTACTGCAAGGAACCAGACAGCCTTAGGAACCACATTACCACCAGGAGCCATGCCTATCCCAGCGGAGAGTTCAGACAGGTCACTTAGGCCATGACTGACTACTGTAGGTGCTGGTGAGGGAGCAAACATTGCAGGCAGGCACTGATGTCAGGATGAAGGACTGTCCAACCAGACTACCTAGTCCTCCTCCCATGAGATCCACTGCTCCCATCTGCATGGAGGACACCCGTGGCACATTGACTGGGGGACCGAGGTCAAGATTTAAAAGATCACCAAGAAGGTCACCCTGGGAGGGGATAACCTGAGGCTGTTCCAGGTTGGTGGCAGCTGTGGTGCCAACAGGACTGTCACCTGCATCAGTACTCCCATGATGAATTGGCAAGTGCTTGCGTTGGATCCCATGACTCCCTTCCACAAAAGCATTGGGAGGCATATGATACACACAGGCCAAAGAACCAGTGTGGCAAATGAGCTCATCCAGCAGAGTTGGCTCAATAAGGTCATATTCCTCAGAGATTAGTGGCTTCTCAGACAAGATTACTTCTTTGGTTGTCATTGAGTCAGTTGAGAGAAGGTGCCAATAAATAGGGCCCCAGTCTCAAAGCTCAGGATTATCAGAATCTTGTGTTGCCAAACTCAAGACCTGTTGGACCAGCTCCTTGTTTCTGATGGTTTCTTGAGAAACAGCTTCATTATGATAGTAGGCAGAAGGAGCTGGACTTGGGCACTTTTATCATGAAAATCCTCCAAGAAGCTCTCGAATACCTCCTCTCCATCGTCAATTCTTTCAGCATATTCTCCCACGATCCAAATCATGGCTGCTCGTACATCTGGCTCATCCAGTGAGTCTACTGTCCCACGGAGGGTGGCAATAATGCTTTGATGCTAGTCGGGGTATTTGTGGAAGATATCGCTGATGACGACAGTTGCCTCTTGGACCACATAATGTACCATGGTGTGGATTAGATCAAGTAATGTGCTTATGCAGCACTGTGCAGATTGTTCCAACTTGATGGCACATGGCCCAGTGGCCCTCTCAGTCAGCATCCACCTCAGTAACATATTCCTTCAGTTCTGCCAGAACCTGAGCAGTGTTGGTCTAGGATGAGAGGCCAATCCTGCTTTGAGATTTTGAGCCTTTTCTAGACAATTAAGTTGATGTTCTTTAGGACAATGTACTGCTCTTCTGTTGCCCCTGAGAGCAAAGTAACAAGTGGGGGAGCCAACTTCCTTAGCAGCATATTGTAGTAGTCAGAGTTCTATAGTATCAATTCCAGAAATTTTATTAGGACTTTTACTGCTGAAATGACATGAAATAACTGGGAAGTTACTGGTTCACCGGTACTCTGAGCTTCCTGGTCATCTTTAGATTTATAATTAGACAGGCAGTCCAGGATGAAAATCTAGCCCCACTTAGTGCATTTATTCAGAGCTGTCCATAGCTTATTAGTGTTCTGTGGGTTCAAATCAAGTAAGTTGCTGTTTGGCTGTGACTCACTAATTTCTGACAGTGCTGTTATAGCATCGCTATAGCCATCACCATGGGATTTGAATCTGCTACGAGATTGCAGAGTCAAGGAATCCCTGCTCTTGCACCGTTTGGGCATGGATGTCATGGAGCTTTGCCACGTAGATGGCTGCAGTTTTCTGGACATAGGGATCTTCATCCCTCAAGCACTTGCATAGGGGCTCACAAAGGTATTCTGTGATCTTGTCTACTCTGATGCAACCCATGGTTCTGATGGCCAAGGCCCGAATCAAAGGGTTGGGATCTTCACAGTCCTTCATGCAGCTGTTGACAGCCATGATGGTCATGTCCGGCTGAATCTTGGCACACTTTATCAAGTACAGGTACTCAAGCTTCTTTAGCTCCAGGTTATCTTGTCTACATACAGTTGACTACAC
>PVJA010027835.1:0-28177 GCA_004027025.1 Myocastor coypus | reverse complement strand
AAAAAAAAAAAAAAAAAAAAACCCAGAAGCTAAAGAGTTTGCGGTTCGATCCCCAGCACCACATGCTGCGCTGAGCAGGCCATAAAAATAAATAAACAAACAAGCATGAAGCCGGGCGTGGTGGCTCACACCTGTAATCCCAGCACTCGGGAGGCTGAGGCAGGAGGATCGGTGCGAGTTCGAGACCAGCCTGGGCTACAAAAGTGAGCTCAAGGCCAGCCTCAACTGCATAGCAAGACCCTGTCTCAAAAAGACAAAAAAAAAAAAAAAAAAAAAGAAGTGTCAAGCATAAGCTCTGCGTCAGCAGCACACTTTTCGCTCAGCACCACCCTCTCCTCTTTGGAGGGAAGGTCCCAGCCCCTGTCTGTGGCCCAGGGCCAGCTGCTACCTGGATGTACCCACCTGGGGACAGGTTCAAAGCACCTCCACATACCCCACCCTTCTCCAGGGCCATGGGACACCATGACTGCCAAACAGGCTGGACTCCTCGGCGGCATCTGCAGTTCAAGTCACCAAATCCTGCCTGTCCCAACTCAGAAAGGCTTCCGGGCCCATCATGCCTGGCAGGTCACGGCTGTGGACCATGACTTCCAGCCTTCCAGGCCCAGCCTCCTCACCAGAATCTTAAGGCCTGTGTGACTATTTTCCAGAGAGCCTGACCTGTTGGATACATCTCTTTCCAGAGAGATGAGCAAGAGGGGGTTATGAGGAGGCCTGGCTCACATGACTACAGAGGCCAAGAGGGTCTGCGGAAGGCCAGTGGCAAGATCGAGACCTGGGGAAGCCAGGAGGGGAGCTCAGCACCCAACCCCTGACAGCCTGGAAAGCTCAGGGTGTAACACTGTCAGCTTGAGGTCAAAGCCCCTGGGTGGACAGGTGACAAAGACCGGAGAATCCACAGATCCCATGTCCAGGGTGGCCTGGCTCCAGGAGACAGAGCTTACCATCACCTATACCATGGTGTCCAGCATCCCCCAAAAGATCTTCCCCAAATTCAAATTGGGTCACTAGAGGTCATTAGGACTCACACTGTCATGAGGATGGCATCCTGGGATGGCATTGGTGACTAAACTGGCAATCTCACTGCCATGCCCATCGTCTACCATCTTACAATATATCAAGCAGGCCCTCACTAGGTACCCTATCATGTTGACACCTTGTTATGGATGTCCCAGTATCCAGAATCATGAGCCACATGAACATCCTTTTAAACTTCTTAAACTACCCAGCCTTGGTTATTTAGTTACAGCAACAGAAATGGATATAAAAGCCATCCTACTGAGGACTGATCTTCCCCACCCGGTCCACTGACTCATACACCAAGCTCTGGAAACTCCTGAAAAGACAGACACAGCTCACGCAGCCCAACTGTTCAAATCACAGGCCAGACCACCAGATTTCCCTTTCTGCAGAATGCTTTCCCAGATACTGGTTGCCCCTCCATCTAGCCAATTCAGCATCCGGAGCCAACCACCGCAGGCCTGTCCCTTGCTAACCCAGCCCCCACACACATCTTCCCAAGCCATATTCAATCTCCAGATAAAAGCAGTGCCTCACTAATGACTCCATCTAGCATGGCACTGTATCCTGGGCCACACAGAACGCACACCAGTCTCTGAGAGCGGTGCTCGCCTCTCTCCTGCTGGCTAATGGAATGTAATGATGTAATCACCATGACGCAAAAGGATCACATCCTGGTATAAATTCAGCGCCTCTTAGTTGTATGGCATAGAATAAGAGACAAGAAATGGCAGAGCTGTGCATTGTGTGTATAAACACACAGTGCCGGGCGTGGTGGCGCACGCCTGTAATCCCAGCACTTGGGAGGCTGAGGCAGGAGGATCGGTGTGAGTTCAAGACCAGCCTGGGTTACAAAAGTGAGCTCAAGGCCCGCCTGAACTGCATACTGAGACCCTGTCTCAAAAAGACAAAAAAATAAATAAATAAATAAATAAATAAAAATAAACACACATACAAAACAGGAAGAAGCCTTTGTCACCCCATCAGGTGAAGAACTGGGACCCCTTTCCCTGCAAAGGACATCTCCCTGGGTCCCAGTTCTTCACCTGATGGGGTGACCCAAGCCTCTACCCTGAAGGATCCTGACTACACTGGGCACTCCTACTGTCCTGCTGCTTTTAATCACAGAGCATGGTCACACCAAGTGAACACCTAAGGATCGCCCTCTGGGATGGGGCAGTGGCCCAGTTTCCCCTTGGGAGTCTGAATCAATCCCCAACATCCTTTCTCTCCTCTGAGCCTGATGACTCAGAGACTCCAGGAACCTAAGGTGTCCGAGTGGCTATCTTAACTTCTGGTCCATTGGGACCACTATTATGTCTCTTAATGGAAGTCCCTCTCTCTGGGCAGCAGAGTATCAGGTAACTGGGGTCAAAAATATGACCAGGAGGTCACCAGGGGAAGGGATGCTGAACATTAGACACTAAGGCACATAGCACCTCCTGGAGAACTTTGCCACTCTGTGGGAGACATTGCCACCTCTCAGGAGCTGCAACTGGGTCTTTCAGAGGCCATCCCGCCCGACCATCGAACCAGCTGCCTCAGGACAATGGGGGGGGGGAAGGGGGGTGAGGCGCACCAGCAGGTTCCGACAAGAAGCGCAACAGCAGGCTGTGTTTGTGGACAAAGCATCCAGAGTCCACAGGCTGGGTGTTGGCCTCCACTGCTGGCAGATGGGGTCCTCAGCACTGGGTGTTGCCAGGAAGGCCTGGGTGAGTGGAAGTCCCTGCCACCCTGGCCACTTGGTGGCAGTAGCAGTGGTTAGAGAAGGAGACCTGGATGCACGGGATGGGTCACCCTGGCCACTTGATTTTTAAAGTCTTTTACTTTGGTTATGTTTTGGCCAGCACCTAAAAATATCTTCATGTCTTCTGTCCACTCAGAAAGGTCTGGCCCAAGTACCTCATCCAGCTCAGTTCTGTCCAGCATAGGCTCTGGCTGGAGCTTATGATTCCGGCACTTCACAGCTGCCCTCTCTCCTTTGAAGCCAAGTAAGTGTACACAATGAGAAGACTGGTGTCACCAGTATCCTTCAAGGACACCCCAGACAGAGGCTGTGTGCCCTGGCTGTCCCCTTTGATGCTGACATGCAGCCACCTTCCTCCACCAAATGATCCCAGGTAGAACCATGATCCCTAAAAGCGCACACTGGGGACAGGGCAGGGTGGCAGGAGCAGGAGCCACGGGCCTCTGGCCCCTTCTGCACTGGCTTTCAGGACCTGTTCAGCCCAATCGTGACAGCCCACTCCTGTCTGATGGAGTCTTGCTGCACACACCTGGCGACACAGCTCCCCGGGTCAGATAACACCCAGTTTATTACCCGCAGCCTGGCTCAGATAGTAACCAAGTGACCCTCGGTCAAAGGTTTAGTCTCCCCTCACAGTACACTGAGAGCTGGCTCTCCAAAGGAGAGGAGTTGTTTGCAGACCACAGCCGGGCCTTGCTCCAACACCTCAAAGCCCCGGGCTGCAATTCACCCGCCAAAGGCACCAATTAGCGTCCCTATCTGCCACCGCCATCTCAGGTGCCACCAGAGCTGCTGGATCATGTGGCCTGAGTGGCAGAGCAGCTTGCATGGCAGCCCAGACCAGCTACAGAGACTGCTTCTGTCCTGGACCCCACTTGAAACCAGCCCCTTTAAGGGACACTTAGACAGACCATAGTAATAGACCCGGAGGAGGGAATGCCCTCCTGCCGACGTGCAAGCGGCTCCACTAGCCTCGTGCCTCTTTCTTGGTCAGGTCAGGGGTCAGTGACCTTTCACTTGAGATTTCCTGTAACTCCACACCACTGGACCTCTGTGGGGAGACAGAGGACCCCTGAATTTCCATATGATTGATTCCTACAGATGCTGAACCAGTAAGTCTGGAGTAGGAACTACTCCTCGCTGGACCCAACCAGCATAATGCCATCAGTGCAATGGGCCAGGATGATCTATGGACGGGGAGGCCCAGCAGGACCCCTGTGAGCCACACCGTGGTACTGCAGAATTGACGCAGCCCCACTCTCGGACAGCGCAGGTGGATCGCCGTAAGCAAACTGCTTCTGGTTAGCCAATGGACAGGGATGTAGGAAAGGGTATGTGCCAGATCAAGAGCTGCCCGCCAGGTACCAGGAGACATGTTCATGTACTTGCACAGGGAAGCCACATCTGGTTCAGCAGCTGTGATCTGAGTTACTGCCTGGCCGAGCTATCGTAACCCACTGTCACTTGGTAGGGTTCATCAGTATTTGCTCAGGCCAAACGGAAGAGCTGAATGAGGAGAGTAGAAACTCCCCACTGAGCATCGGTCATCTTCCAAGGTGGCACTGAGCTCTGTTGTCCCTTAGGCTGCCACGTCGCTTCTGATTTCCATCTCTCTGGGTGGGAGCGACGCCACAACCTTTCTTTTGACCTTTGCCATCACAGTAGACCCCGCCCCACAAGTTAAGGAACCACTGTGAGGATTCTGCCAGCTGCTGAGTACATCTGTTCCAATTACACACTACAATACTTACCTGGCATGATCACCAATTACGCGCTACAGAGCGGGGGGCGGGGGGGGGGGAAGGACAAGCTCTGGCTATGCTGGGGACCCATCAGACTCGCTGTAAGGCTGTAAGTTGGCCCTGAGCTAAACTCCCACCAATCGCCTAAGCTGCTTTAATGAGCCCCTGTCTAACTGGCAGCCACAGTGAAAGCTTGCTAGAATCAAGGTGAGTACAGAGTCAGCGCCCCGGAGTCCCAGAAGGGATATTTTCTTTTGTCTGGTGCACAGGGTCCCTGGTAAAAGGACACAGGTCCGTTGGGGGAAGGCTGGGATAGCAGTATACTTTTCTGTTTCCTCTTGCTCGGGAATTCAGGGTGTGCAGACTGGCTCAGGCCTGGGAATTCACTGAGGGCCACAGTTCTGTGTTCTATGATTTCAGTTGGACTTTAGTTCGCTGGCCTTGGAGTTTTTCTGCTTACACAGGTGGAGTCAGAACACAGCCGGCTGGCTTCTATCTCCCTTCTCAAAACACCATGATTACCCAGTGCGCCAGCGCCACGAGTCTGCGCGGGCCCGGCTCTGCTGATTGCTGCTTTGTCTGCGCTGGCCATGACAGTGATTACTAATTATACCCACATTGTCTTTGGCAGGTGAGGACCACCACCACTTGGTCCCATCACCCCAAGATCCAATGACTCCTGCTGTTTTTCTTTTCTTTCTTGCTTTCTTTTTTAGATACACCGGTCTTGCTACACAGCTCAGGCTCATAGTGATCCTTCTGTCTCAGCCTCCCCAGCACTGGGATTACACAGGTGCACCACCACACCTAGTTTTGGGACCAGCACAGCACATGTAGCACCAGGGATCAAACTTTGGACTTGTGCTTGCCAGGCAGGTGCTTAGGCCACTGAGCTATCTTCCCAGCCCATCATGCAGTTTTTCTGATTGAGTGATTGACTGTCAGGCCAGGTACCCAAAGAAAGAGTGACAGTGGAGCTCTGATGCTCCAGGCTCCCGGTCCTACTCCTCACCGATCTGCTCCTCAGAGCGCTGGAGCCCACAGAGCATGGGCCCAGGCCTCCACGCAGGCAGAGCCAGGCAGATTCTCCCGCCTGGCTCTTTGGGAGGCTCAGAAAGCCTATGGCCACTGCTGATGTGCTTCACTCATTATTATTAAGGTTGAACAATAAACAGAACTTTTTTCTTTTGGTGTTTTTTGAAACAGGGTCTCACTACGTAGTGCAAGCTGCCCTTGAACTCACTATGTAGCTCAGGCTGGCCTCAAACACATGAGGAACCTCCTGCCTCAGCCTCCCATGGGCTGAGATTATAGGCGTATACTACCACACCCACACCCAGCAACAAGCAAACTTTTATTTTTTCACGTATTTGGCACAGGGTCTCACTACACAGTTCAAACTCATAGTGATCCTCCTGTTTTCAACCTTCCCAGCCCTGGAATTACAGGCATGTGCCACCATGCTCAGTCTCAGTGGCCCGCTCGGTTCGCCCAGGGCCAGGACTGGTGCAGTATGTGGTGCAGTGGATCAAGCCCCAGTCCCTGCACTTACCTAAGCAAGCGAATAAGCAAACTTTTACAACACAAAACCAGCAAGAAGGTGCACACAGACTACTCAGAGAGTGGCCCATCTTGGAGTCTGGGGAGGAGTGCTGGGAACAGGACTTCTAAAAGGCCAATATGTCTGGAAGACTATGGTGCAAAGCCACTTTTGCTGGCTATAAGCAGGGTCTCCAGAATCAGAGGGAACATACAGCTCTTCTTAAAATTGAAGGTGTTTATGCCCGGGATGAAACTGAATTCTACCTGGGCAAGAGATGCGTTTATGTATACAAAGCAAAAAAACAACACAGTGACTCCAGGTGGTAAACCAAACAAAACCAGAGTGATCTGGGGAAAAGTAACTCGGGCCCATGGAAACAGAGGCATGGTTCGTGCCAAGTTCCGAAGCAACCTTCCTGCTAAGGCCATCGGACACCGAATCCGTGTGATGCTGTACCCCTCAAGAATTTAAACTAATGGAAAATAAAAGTGTATTTGTGCAAAAAAAAAAAAAAAAAGAGAGAGAGAGAGTGGCCTACTGAGACACTGAGACTCTGTCCTCCCTCTGTCTGCGCCACCTCCGAGGCAGAAAGGGCAAGCTGACCCTGACCTTGCAACTTGATTTTCCCCTTCAGTGTTGCTGAGAGATGCTCTGACACTGCCCTTGCATGTGCATGTGTGTGTGCCTATGTGCGCATGTATGTGCATATGTGTGACATGCATGTGTTGATCCTGGTAAGGGGCACTGAAGACTCATGACTTCCTCTCTTCTACTGCAGCATATCCTTGAAGTCCTTGGCCAAATCACTTGCCTGCTTACAAAGAGGTAGATGGAGGACCCACAGCCCTGGGTTCTTAGGAGTATAGAGGAGCCCATGCCCGAGATTCAGACAGGAGCGTGCTCCTGGTACACACCTGTGACACTGTTTCCCACTGTTACAATGAGGTCACCATCACAGCCCTTGGCAGCACAGTGCCTGGCATCTGGCTGTGGCAGTGAATTCTCGGATTGGGACAGTTGTTGCTATCAAGTAACCAGGACACAGGGAAGAACTGCATGGAGAACCCCAAATGGAAGTCCTTGGAAGCCTGGATTCTGTCCATCAGGCTTGCAGGGGAATAAAAGGACCACACACCCCTTTGCAGACTGGAGCAACCTGTGTGTGCCCTTCCGCTTCTCTTTCATAAAACTTTTGGGGCTTTTCAGTAGTGGTTTTTGTTTTGTTTTATTTTGTTTTTGGTGGGACCAGGGTTCAAACTCATGACCTTGCACTTGCCAGGCAGGCATGTGTGCCACGGAGCTATCTCCCTGGCCCCTTATTTTGCTTTAGTTTTTGAAACAAAGTCTTGCTACACAGTCCAGGCTGGGTTTGTCCTCACTACATAGCCCAGCATGGCCTTGAGCTCATGATGACCTTCCTGTCTCAGCTTCCCAAATATAGGGGCTTATAGGCATGCACCACCTCCATAACAACCACCACCATCACAGCTGGTTTCTAATAAAACTACTTAGAACAGAAAGATAAATCAATTCATACACACCGGCCAGGTGCAAAAGTCCCAGAATCCTCTCATGAACACTGTGGGAATCCGAGGCCTTGCTAAATGAGACATCACGTCTTCGGGCAAGCATCCCTCACCTTGGAGGAGGCAGGAGGCATGGGAAGGGGGCTGGCACAGCTCAGGAACACAGCCTGCGTGGTCCTCGGAGAGCCGTCAGCCTCCACCCATGGGGACAAGTTAAACATCCACGCTGGTTCCAAAGAGGAGAGTTGTACTCAGCATCTGCAAGGAACCCACTGAAGGGCGGACTCGCCTGGCAAGAGCAGCCCAAGAAACATATCACCCTCACTCCAAAGTGACATCACTCCGAGCCCCAGGCAGGCCCACGCCTTCCTAAGTGCCTGAAACCCATGTGCTCTCCACAGGGCTGGGCCCCACTGACGCCTGCGCCCAATTTGCCCCTGCGTGGCCAATTGCTACTGCTTTGGGTGTCTCTGCTTCCAGGGGGCAGCCAGACTGGGCCCGAAAAGGAAGACTTTCAAGGGTACTGCAGTGGGCAACTCCATACTTTCCTGAACGTACACACACACACACACACACACACACACACAAACTCCATCTACTGGATAAAGTGCTCCTTGCACAAAGAGTGGAACAGAAGGAGGAGGAGCACTTCAAATGATCTAATCCATCACTTTGCAGCTGCCTGGCACATGACCTCAGTGCCGGGGACAGGAACCAACAGCAACAGCCGGCACTTGGTCTTGGTGCACAGCCCTGGCCGTGCAGCTTGGGTAAGGCAACCACCCTTCCTGGGGCCCCACTGGGAAAGCGAGGGTGAGCCCAGCTAGACGCCCTGTAAGCATCATAGGGCTGACTCTGCGATTCCTGGCTGGGGCACCCCACATGCTTAACCTAGCATCTTCTGTCTCCTCAGGGGCAGAGACAGGAGCTGCAGCTTGCTCATTCCACCAGGGGATGAAATCACCTCCAAGTGCTACCCCCGGACAGAAAATTCTTCCAAGGACACCAAACCTTAGTCACACGGGATGGTGCTCTTGCCATGAACACCTGTTAAAACTCAACTCATGACAGGGCGCTGATGCTACTGGCTGGAGTGTTTAATTAAATATTACTCACTCAGGAAGCAGCCCCTGCCAAGTCACCACCAAACCGTGCAATGCATTTTCAGAGAAAAAGAGAGAGGAGGAGGAAAAGAGCCGGCTGCTCCAGTTGGGTACCAGCGGGGGCCTCCCTGACTGCCATGCCTGCTGGAGTCTCGTGGGCCCACTTGGGAGAACACACAAGAAGGTCCACTAAGCAGTGGTCCCCTACCTGGTTATCACAGATAAGAGGATGCACAGTGCCTTGTTCAAAGGCAGTCAGTCCCACAGATGCATACAAAGACACACGCTTGCACCACACAAACACAGCCACACTTCACTTGGGTGCACATGGTGAGACAGCCACACACAGCCATGAGTTTGTGCTACAGAAATGCACACACCCTCTGAGACCCACTCTCAGGAGCACATACATACATGAAGGTACACAAAGGTACAGATACATTCAGCTACACACTCTCTGGCACACAACTTTTAGGGAGACCAGCAGCTCCTGTCTCCAGTGACCATGCACCACCACCGGGCTGAGCCTCCGCGGTGGTCCGCGGTGGGAACTCGAACGGTATGATCACCAGGTGGTCCCACACCCACAGACGTGGGTGACCCGCATTGCCACACACCCGCGCACTCCAGGTGTTCTGGTGTTTCTGTTTTATCGATTTCCTGACAACCCTGCGCTTTCCCTGCGTGGCCCCAGGAGCCTCAGCGGCTCCGGTCCGGCGCTGGCGTCCCGAGTGGCGCCCCAGGCTCCGGGAAGGCTCTGCGGGCCGGGCCCGGACCCTAGGGGCCCAGGCGAGCCGCGCTGCGAACCCGGGCCCCTAGTGCCGGGAGAAGCGAAACTAACTTTTCCGGGTAGGGTCTCCGTGTCCCGCTCAGGGGACCGGACAGGAGCCTCTGCAGCAGAGCCGGGACGCGGCCAGGGGCGCCAGGCACCCGAACTCGGCGGGCGCCCCGAATCTCTAGGAGCCCAACTCCTCGAGCCTCACGCGGGCGCGACGATCTCGGAGGCGGCTGGGACCCCAGCCCAGCGTCGCCCCCGCAGGTGGATTCGGAGACGCTGTGCCCCAGGAGGCCACAGCGCAGGGCGGCGCCCAGCCCCTCCCGGGACCCGCAACGACATAGGCTCCACCCTGCCGTCCCAGGCTCTGCCCTGCGACCCCTCCCCACCCTCATCGCGACCCCTGCAACTCACCCCGTGACCGCGCACCACCCACCAGGTCCTCAGGGCGCCGCTCTTGGGCGCCCGGCCGCGCCCGCTGCAGTCAGCGAAGTCGCCTCTTCCGTGGCCCCGGCGCCAGCGCCTGGAGCCTGGATCTTGCGCGGGCGCCGCTGTGAGCGCGACTCTGTGCAGAGGGCGAAACGCAGCGGACAGCTTTAAAGTGGAAAAAAGGAGCGCAAAGCCCGTGGGCGGGGCCTTCCTGCCCACCCCGCCCCAAGATCCCGCCCCGCCCGGCCCCCCAGGCCCCGCCCCGCCCCGGGCACAAGGCTTCAGGGGTCACGTGCCCGCCACCCTCTCCCGAGGCCGCTGCATCCTCCTTGTGCTGGCATCCGAGCTGCTACCTTGGCGCTGCCCGCCCCGGGCTAGGATCCCCCTGGAGGCGAGCTTGGGAAAGGCTGGAGGGAGGCCCGGGTTGCAGCAGCCCGAGGTATGCGGCATCGCCAGGCCCTGGGTGGGGTCGGAGAGTGAAAGTTGTTTCGGCAACCTAGGCAGCTAGGTCTCTCGTACATCCCTCCCTGCTGCTTCGCTTTCCACTGCTGTTTTGAGATCTTAGGGCTTCGAGACCTCCAAGGCCTGGGCACCTGGGCATTAGCAGTGCCCGGCCAGCCCTAGGCTTAGCATCCTGGGCGTATATTGAGTGAATGAATGCGCGCTTGCCTGGAAAGCCCCCACTTCCAGGGACTGCTGGTCTTCTGTGGCCGAAGCTCACCAAAAGAATTTCCCTTCCCCTGCCCATGCCTGAGCTGTCACTTGGAGCAGGATGCTTAAATCACTTCACTAAGAGCAAACTCATGCATCTCCCCACCCGGTGCTCTGCGTGGTCGGAGTGGGCCCAGCGGTCTGTCCCGGCTCTCCGTTTGACTCTAGGTTCAAGTTGCCAGAGGTATGAGGTGGACAGTGGTTGTGAGTAACCCAGGGCTGCTTCCAGTTAAAAGAGCTGGGGGACTTCAGCATAAAGAGGAAAAAGGGCTGGGAATCAAACTCAGAGGTAGAGCTCCTTTTGGGAGGGATGCAGCGCCCCTGGTGACTTAAACCCTTGGTAGTCTAAGAGCCATTGTTCACGATGTAGCGGGGGTCACAGCTGCCCTGATTGGCTGTTCTTGGAAGAGCACAGCACCGTGGCTAGCATTGCTGTCCCTAAAGGCTTCATCAACTTTTTTTTTTTTTTAATGGCCTGGCCTGGGGGTGGGCACTGGCATAGCATGTGGTGCTGGGGATCCAACCGCAGTCCTTGCGGTTGCCTAAAGCTTGACTAAGCAGGTGCTTTAGACCGCTGAGCCATCTCACCATCCCTGAGGCTTTACCACCTTGAGGAGCTAAGAGAGCTCTTCCAGGGCAGGCTGGGGCACAGGTCATGCCACTAGAGGGCTAGGGTCACTTGGGACCCTTGACAGGATGGCCCTGGAGGAGATATTCCTAATGAGAAGTCTACAATCCCTACAGGCTTCTGCTCTGCTAGGTCACTAATCCTACTGACCTAGAAGAGCCCCTGGAGGGGCCCGGCGGGATGGCTCAGTGGTCTAAAGCGCCTGCTTAGGAAAGCTTAGGCAGCTGCAGGGACCACGGTTCCATCCTCGGCACCACATGTTGCGCCAGCCCTGCCCTCAGGGCAGGCTGAGCCGGCCATAAAAATAAATAAACAAACAAACAAAAGTTCTGAAATAAGAAAATAAAATAAAATAAAAAATTCTTAAAAAAAAAAAAGAAGAAGAAGAAGAAGAGGCCCTGGGGACTGTCATTCCTGACCCCTCAGGACCTGCAGGTGGGCTGAGGTAGCGAAGCTAGTCATCCAGCCTCGATCTGATGGCTCAGAGCTGGGTTGAGCAATCCCCAGGGCCGAGCTGTGAGTAAAAGGTGCTTAAATCATCCGCACAGCTGATAGGATTGTTTTCTGTTTTTAAGATACAAATTTGTACAAACTTGCAACACTGTAGCGTCAGCTGATAAGCACTGGCCCTGCACTTGAAGCCTGACTCAACTCCTGACCCAAGAATCTGTGTATCACAGCAGTGAGTAGGGAGGGATGCTGGGCTCCCCGCAAGGCCTCCCCCCATGTATTTCATCACCTGGGTAGTGATGCCATTGATACAACTTCTTTAATCTGACCCAGTCAAATGATAAGGATACATGGTTAGGGAGTGGGTTGCTGTGAAGTTTTTTTTCCCCAACAGTGACACTGGGTCTTGTCTTAGACACCCTTAGGGCCCTCTGAACACATTCCTGCTGCCTCACAAGGCTAGCTGCTCCCTTCTTCCCCAGTGTTCTGCAGGAAATGAGCAAAGGGTTTGGAAATCCTCAGGCCTGAAGCAAACCTCCACACTGTTTTGTGACCTTGAACAAGGTACTTCGGCTGTAGAAAATTCATTTCTGTATCTGTGGGCTTGCTCTCCACAGTTCCAGAAGTGGGAGCAGAGGTTGTTATCATTCGACAAACATTAACTGATCTGCGAAGATAGCTCAGTGACATAAGCACCTTCCTGGCAAGCACAAGGTCTTGAGTTCGATCCTCAGGACGAGAAATAATAATAGTAATGCTAATAATAAATAAACATTGACTGGGCCGGCAGGATAGTTAGTGGTCCAAAGCACCTGCTTAGGCAGCGGTGGCGGTAGGGACCACAGTTCGATCCCCAGCACCATGTACTACACCAGCCCCACTCCCAGGGCAGGCTGAGTAGCCATTTAAAAAAAAAAAAAATTGACTGAACACAACAGGTGTAAGGCATTGTGTTAGAGTGAAATCAAAGGTTCAGCTGAGTTTCGAAAGCATAGTGTGCTAGGAAAGCAGGAGTCCCCTAATAGCAGCGTGGCAAGATCCTCGGGCACAGAGACCTGAGCACATTAATAAAACATAGGCCTAGAGCTGGGCGTGGTGGCACACTCCTGTAATCCCAGCACTCAGGAGGCTGAGGCAGGAGGATCAGTGTGAGTTCGAGACCAGCCTGGGCTACAAAAGTGAGCTCAAGGCCAGCCTGAACTGCATAGCGAGGCCCTGTCTCAAAAAGACAAAAATTTAAAAAAATAAAAAAATAGGGGCCTGGCAGGATGGCTCAGTGGTCTAAAGCTCCTGCTTAGGAAAGCTTAGGCAGCTGCAGGGACCACGGGTTCGATCCCTGGTACCACATGCTGCGCCAGCCCTGCCCTCAGGGCAGGCTGAGCCAGCCATAAAAATAAATAAATAAACAAACAAAAGTTCTGAAACAAGAAAAAAATAAAATAAAACATCCTTTTAAAAAAATTTATTTATTTATTTATTTATTTTCTTGTTTCAGAACCTTTGTTTATTTATTCACTCATTTTTATGGCCGGCTCAGCCCACCCTGAGGGCAGGACTGGCGCAGCATGTGGTGCCGGGGATCGAACCGCAGTCCCTGAAGCCGCTCAAGCTTTCCCAAGCAGGCGCTTTAGACCACTGAGCCATCCTGCCAGGCCCCTAAAAAAATTCTTTAAAAATAAAAATAAAAATAAAATAGAGGCCTGTTATGCATCCTTAGTATACAATAGGTGCCTGGCCATGTAAAACAGAAGCAGAGCGGTTCTTAGAGATTTGGATCGTGTAACATTTGTGATTTATTGGCTTCCCTGGTTTAATTGTTAAATCTCTCTTTTGCTGGGAGTTTTCACAAAGGATCAGGTATCATGAGACAGCGACACCTGTTGGCCAAAAATGGTCTTGCAACATAGCTGTATCAGACATCATTAATCCTCCACGGGAAGAGAGAGGGCTTCCTTGAGACCTTGGGTGGTTAAGCAAGTTTATGTGACTTTGGGAAGAAATTAGTCTTAATTCTCATGACAGTAATTATTGCAAAGTTCTTAAAAAAAAAAAAAAAGAAAAAAGAAACACTTCCAGGGCTGGCCAAGTAGCTCAGCAGACTAAAGCACCTAGCTTGGCAGACGCAGAGACCAGAGTTCGATCTCCAGTGTGCCGTGCCACACTGGTCCTGTCCCTGGGGCATGCTGAACGGTGATTGAGACAGGGCATGGTGGCACGCACCTGTAACCCCAGTGCTTGGGAGACTGAAGCCAGGAGGATCACTACAAGTCTAATCTGTGTAGTGAAATCCTGTAGACCCTGTCCTAAAAACATAAAAAATAAATAAAATGAAAAACACTTCCAGTGAGACAACAGTGAACAGATTGATGTTGGTACACTTGCCTTAGCTGTTCATCAGATAGGGTCATGGGTCTTTCAGCTTATTTTCTCTCTCTCTCTCTCTCTCTCTCTCTCTCTCTCTCTCTCTCTCTCCTGACTCTCCCTCTGTCTCTCTCACACACACGTCTTGAATATTATACTATCTGAGTACTTTAAAAAAAAAAAACCCTTCTAGTGTTTGTTCACCTGCTCAATTGATAACTAATAGTTCTTTGAGACAGGATCTCACTGTGTAGTTTGGGCTGGACTGGGACTCACAGAATCCTCCTGCATCAGCCTTCCAAATATTATTAGGAGGCTGGTGTGGGTTCCAGGCATTCACCACCAGGCCCAGTGGAACTTTTTAAAATTGGGTTTTATTGTAGCTATACATAATGATCACATTCACCATGGAGAATTTGTACCTGCACATGACACAACTTGACTTATCCCCGTTCCCCTACCCCTCTTGTTGACCCCTTTTCCCTCCCTATTTACAAAAGCTTTCTTTTCCTGTTTTCCTGCTGTTCTAATTTTTTTAATTTTTCTCTTCTTTCCTCCCTCTCCCCATTTGAGCAGTTTCCTCCTGTTTCACAATACCTGCCACACACTTGGGTCCTCACATACACTTTCATGGTCTCGCTCTAGAGAAACGACGTGGTGTGTACACACGTGTCCGATTTAGTTCACTTAGGAGTTTGTGCTAATGGTGCGTCCATTTTTCTAGAAATGTCTCAACCATATCCTTCTATTGTATAAAAAAAAAACCTTTCACCACTCACCAGTTGATGGGCACTGGGGTGGTTTGAAGACTTGGCTATTACAAACTGTACCACTCTAAGTCCAGTTTTCCTTTTTAAGTAAATATTGAGGAGCCTAATGAAGAAGTATGCCGATCTGCAGATCGGAGGATCATAAGCAAAGTAGACCAGGATCCCGGTCTCAGAAAACTTCCATTTAAGTGGAAGAAACAGGGTAAAATAAACAAATAAACGAACTTGTTCCAGGCAGTGACAAGAATAAAGCATTATTTCAGACATATTCAGTCCATTTTTCTTTTACTTGGAGGAGGGGAACAACACTTGTACTCAGTGGCTTCAGTTCAAATTTTAAGATTGTACATAGAGCCTGGAAATGTTCCCCAACTGTCTCAAATGACAGGCACCTCCACGGACAGAGATTGTTTCCTGCCTGATCCCCACCTCAGGGTGTGCTGTGCTTGGTGGCTGCCTAGACCATGAGCTCAGCCCTGGCTGGGGAGGGGCCCATCCTGGGGCAGCGTGTCCCCTGGTTTGTTCCTTCCAGGGTGTTCAGAGGTGTTCACTCTGCAGGGGGAGCCTATGCCTGTGTACCCCACAAGGACAACAGGAAGCAGAGGCTGGAGAAGGAGCCTAAATCAGGCCCACTCTGCCTCCCATGGGAGAATCGTCCTGAGTGCCTGAAGCATCAGTCTTACTGCCTTGCTCAATGGAGCCTAGGATATCCTGTTGTCAAAGTTGGGGGAACCAGCCCGGAACAGGGAGACCCTTTCCTCTGTGGAGAGGCCCTGCCTGTTGCCCTCTAGCTGAGAAATGGCTGAAAGAAGAGAATTAAAGTGTCCAGCCAGGAGTAGTGGTATATGCCTGTAATCCCAGAATTCTAGAGGCTGAGGCAGGAGGATCTGTGAGTTCAAGGCCAGCCTGAACTAGATAGATATCAAGACCCTGTCTCAAACAAAACAAAATATTCACTGTACAGCTGTAATTTGTATGTCTCATGCTGGGCAGCTGTGGTCTGAGTTTGATCCACTTGAACCACTGGTGGTACAGGGTGACTATCCAAAAACAGCGCCACTATGGCTGCAGAAGAGTCAGGTGTGTTGTGATGTTTTGTTTTGTTTTTTGTTTCATTTTGTTTTTATATTATGGCTGGCTCAGCCCTGGGGGTGGGGCTGATGCAGCATATGGTGCCGGGGATCGAACCCCTGAGGTTGCCTAAGCTTGCCTAAGCAGGTGCTTTAGATCACTGAGCCATCTCGCCAGCCCAACATTGTGATGTTTTGCGTGCTCAGCACAAATCAGCTGCTGTTCTGTATGAAATGTTTTAAAATCACAAATATAAATAAATGTCTTTTGGGCCAGTGAGATAGCTCAGCAGTCTAAAGTGCCTTCTTAGGCCAGCTTAGGCAACTGTGCAGCAACCGTAGTTCGATCCCCAGCACCACATGTCACACCAGCCCTCCCCTCACAGTGGGCTGACACACACACACACACACACACACACACACACACACACACACACACACAATGTCTTTTAACAAAATAAATCTGATTATTATAATTTTTCGTAGGTTTTTGTTGTGGTTTGTGTTTTGAGACAGCCTCCCTGCATAGCTCAGGCTGGCCTTAAATTCACCATGTAGCCCAGGCTGGCCTCAAACTCTTGACAGCCCTCCTGTTCCACCCTCCCCAGTATTGGGATGACAGGCATGTGCCATCTTGCCCAACCTTGATTATCATAATTTTAATCATTTTCTAATTTTATTTCTTTTTTCTTGTTTGAGAACTTTTGTTTGTTTGTTTATTTATTTTTATGGCTGGCTCAGCCTGCCCTACGGGCAGGGCTGGCACAATATGTGGTGCTGGCGATCGAACCTCGGTCCCTGCAGCCACCCAAGCTTTCCTAAGTAGGCACTGTAGACCACTGAGCCATCCTGCCTGGCCTCATTTTCTAATTTTAATTGCTATGAATAGTAGTAGCATTTATATTTAGGTAGTTATTATTCAAACTCCAGAAACTAACTGGATTCAGATTATTGTTTTACTCTCTTTAATTTTTTTTCTTGTTTCAGAACTTTTGTTTGTTTATATATTTATTTTTATAGCAGGCTCAGCCTGCCCTGAGGGCAGGACTGGTGCAGCATGTGGTGCCAGGGATGGAACTGCAGTCCCTGCAGCCACCTAAGCTTTCCTAAGCAGGCACTTTAGACCACTGAGCCATCCTGCCAGGCCACTCTCTTTAATTTTTTATTTTCATTTACAAATTTTTAAAATTCATCTTATTGAGGTCAGGGAGATAGCTCAGTAGAATAAGCACTTGCCTGGCAAGCACAAGGTCCTGAGTTCAATCCCCAGCACCACGAAAAAAGAAAAACAAATTCATCTTATTAGCAAAACGACTGATAGAAGCCGTTGGACCTGTTGGTGCCACCTGTGGTGCCAGCCCTGATATGACCATCCTGTACGCACTCCTGTGGTTCAAGCCAGCAGGTACATGTTACTGTTCAAACCCACAGGACCAATGAAGATTTTTTTTTTTTTTAATGAATTTAGGACAGGATCTATAGGGTGTGCAGGGTCTCACTATGTAGGTCAGACTCACAGTGATCCTCCTGTTTTCAGCCTCCCAAGTGCTGGGATTATAGGTACGTGCCACCACACCCAGTCTCAATCGCCATCTCAGTGTGCCCCAGGGACTGGGCCGGCATGGCACACTGGGGATTGAACCCGGCCACTGCGCTCTGCTGAAGCAGGCACGTTAGTCTGATGAGCTTCCTGGCCAGCCCAAAGATTTTTTTTTTTTTTAAAGCTGCAATATTCAACACTGACCACACGCCAGGCCCTGGGCTCTGTGTTTTATGGATCCAACCCTACTGGGCTCTCCGAGGAGGCAGGGGCCAGGATTCTGCCAATTCTATGCTGCAGAAGCTGCGGGGCAAATTGGCTAGGAAGATTTCTCATTCATCTCAAGCGGCAGAACCAGGCCTTGGACCCAGGACTACTCCAGAGCGCAAGCTGTGTTGGCTCGGATTGGACAGGGCGTGAGCCTGGGATGTGCAGAGGATCAGGCAAGGACAGGCCAGATGCTGCCTGTGGGCTCAGGAGGAGCCATGCCCGGGGACCTGGGAGAGTCTGGCCCGAGCCTAGCTAGGCAGCCAGGAAGGGGGCAGCCACACCTGAGAGCCACCTGGGTCAGGCTGGCTGGGGACGCCGTGTCCTGTGGCCCTCGGGTGGGCTCCTCTCTTTTGTCCCTTAACTGCCTCCGACCCCTGTCACAGGCCATATAGTTTGATCGGTGACCCCCAAAGTTCGTGTTCCCTCCCAACCAGGGTTATGACCTTGCCTTGGTAGACATCAAGTTAAGATGAGGTCAGAGCAGATTAGGGTGGGACCTAATCCATGACAAGTGTGCTGGAGAGAGGAGGGAGGCTTGGACACACAGAAGAGACTCCCCTGTGTGTGGAGGGAGAGAGAGAGGAGAAAGGAGAGAGAGAGAGAGAGAGAGAGAGAGAAAGAGGTCACCTGACACATCCACAAGCCAGAGAAGGCTGAAAGCTCCGAGTGGTGGTGCACGCCTGTGATCCTGGCACTGAGAGGCTGAGGTGGTAGGCCAGCCTGGGCTGTATAGTGAGTTCAAGGCCCATGGCCCCCCGCAACACCATCTCCTGCCTCCCTTGCCCTCTTCCACTCCCATCCCTCCCCTCCTCAAAGTTTTGTGCTCATCCTGCTATGGCTGTGATCCCCAGGGCTTCCAGCCAAGATGTCCCAACCTCTGGTGCCCACCTTTCCTGCCTGAGTTGTCACCCCACCACGTTCACAGGGGCCAGTTGTATCTGATTTGGATTCAGTCTCCTCTCACCAGGCAGTGCAGTTCAGGAGGGGGCCGTGCTGGCTTCCCACTGAACCCTGAGGCCCGTGGCAAGTCTTTGTACCATTCAGTTCTTGCTGTGTAACAAACATCCCCAATTCAACTGTGCTTACTCACAGTTCTTCAGGGTGGATGGAGAAGGCTGGTCCTCAGGCCCAGCTCACAGAGGGTGTCCTTGGGCCTCCATTAAATATGCAGCAGAAACCCTGTGCTCCTGGCAGGGCTGGGGAGACAAGAAAGGAAGTCGGGGTGGGTGTACATTCCAAGTCCCCTTGAGTCCCATGTGCCCTCTTCCTAGGGCCCGGAGCAAGGTGCATGGTATGGCCTGACCTAGGTCTGGGGTGGAGGAGGACACAGCTCCAGTGGGTGGGGTGGGGGTGGGGCTGACAAACATCCTCTCAGTGACCTCATCTCTTGTGGCCCTTAGCCAATATTTGTTGAACAAACCAGGATGTTCTCTTGAGCAAACATGGTCCTGTGGACCTGGAGGGTGGGCAGTGCAGCAGGGATGGTGGAGAACCCCACAGGCTCTGTGGCTCTGACACTCCTGGGAAGTTTTCAGGACAGCCCTCCTGGGAATGCCACAGAGGCCTGCAGTGCCCGAGTCTCTGAGGAGGGCCAAACAGGGAAACTGAGGCAGGAAGCACCAAATGGCTTTCTCAGGGCCCCCAGTCTGACTGACTCCTTCTCAGGGCTTCAGAATTAAACTCCAAGATTAGAAGCAGAAACAGTTGTCAGATCTCCCTGTGGCACCGACCCCAGCATCACCCCAGGTATCCTGCCCTGTTCCAGGTGAAGCCCCAGCTCAGCTCTGGACTCCAGAGCAGAGTCTGATATTTTGATTATGATTTCTGGGTGTGGCCATTCTCAGAATGGCAGCATGGTCAAGTGGGCTGGGGTCCCCTCTAGTTCAGCCGTGACTTGGCAGTAGCCTGGCTCTCTGCTAAAGCTCCTCATCTGTAAGGTGGGGTGGCAGTGGGTAGCAGCTGGTGGCATTGACAGCAGAGCCCCTCCCCAAGCCTCCCCACCTCTGGCCCAGGGGGTGCTATGACTCGAAGCTGCCTCCTTTCGGGCCCCAACTGGCTTCCCTCAAGTAGAGGCCCAAGTGACTCCTGGCCCCCTCTAATCTTCCTGCTGATCCTGAGGCTTGGGAACCCATGGAACCCTCATTAGCACCCAAGCTGCGGGCAGCACAGGACAAAGTGCTGAGCACACCCAGTAGCAGACCACTGCCACTCGTGAAGGGGACAGCTGCTTCCTTTGCGAGTGCCTCCAAGCCGGGTTGGTGTCTGGGGGACCTGGTTTGTCTTGCAGAAAATCAGAGCTGACGCGGGGTTGTTCTCACTACCTCCCGCCAGGGGGCGCATGGTCTGAATTTGTCCCGGTACTGATGGCAGAGATTCCGAGGTGATCCCTGCTGGCTTTTCTAGGACAGTCACTGCTCTTCCCTTCCTAACCGTTTAGTATTTTCTGGGTAGGCACTTTGAGACTATGTGCCATCTTGTTACTAATCTAACTTTCATCTATTTATAGGAATATAGACTGATGAGTCCTTCGTTAAAAAATTATAATGCATTATTTATTTTAATGTTCAGATTGTGCCCAACTGTATGAGTGGGGGACCCTTCAAGGTGACTTTATTATTTGAGACAGGATCTCACTATGTAGTCCAGGCTGGCTTTAAGTTCACTATGCAGCCCAGGCTGACCTCACACTCATGGCGATCCTCCTGCCTCAGCCCCCTAAGTGCTAGGACGACAGGCGTGTGCTAGCACACCTGGCTCCTGCTTCCAGTCTTTTTAAATTTTTTTTACTACTTTTAATAAGAAATAAAATGAGATAAGGGCTGGGGAGATAGCTCCGTGGCACAAGTGCCTACGTGGCAAGTGCAAGGTCGTGAGTTCGAACCCTGGACCCGCACAAAAAAAAAAAAAAAAAAAAAAAAAAAAAAAAAAGATAGTTTCAAAACATGTTAGTAGGACAGCCACAATAATATGATGCATCATTTTTTTTCTTGATTCAGAATTTTTGTTTGTTTATTAATTTATTTTTATAGCCAGCTCAGCCTGCCCTGAGGGCAGGGCTGGCGCAGCATGTGGTGCTGGGGATCAAACCGCGGTCCCTGAAGCTGCCCAAGCTTTCCCAAGCAGGGATTTTAGACCACTGAGCCATCCTGCTGGGCCCTGTAGCTCTTCTTTTTCTCTAATTTTTCAGTCTGAAAACTGAAGTTGTTAACCCTCCAGAAGAGAATGCTTCCAGTCTTACTGGTCTCCTGATCCCTGTCCCCTGGGGTCTCTGATTTCTTCATGCATGGAGGTGCCCACCCTGGTCTTTGAGAGACTCACTTTTTGAGCTACATTGTGGTTGGGATACTGGATGGGCCAAATGCCAGGCAGCCCCGAGCCTGCCCTCCTAGCAGGCCTCCCAGAAGCTGCAGATGTGCCCTTGACCCCTGCAATACTGCTCCAACCCCCACGTCACAGCAGCTCTGCGTGGGGGCCGCTTAGGTGGGGTGAAGCCCTAGGACGCCCACTCAGGGACCAGGAGCCAGAGGCCCAGGTGGCGTGGCTAAAGTTCCTTTCTATTTAAAGAAAAAACCCAAGCTATATTTTTAGATGCCAACTCTGAAGCTGCTCCCTTGGCAGAGGGTCTGTTGTGCGGCTACACGGAGGCCGATCCTGTCTGCAGGGCCAGGGAGGGGAGCTGGGGGAGGGAGAGAAGCTGTCATCTGCTTAAATGCAGGGTCTGTTTTTACTGTATCCGACTAGTGGCTTTGCTCAGAGCTCCAGGAGGAACTTTCAGGAAATCGATGCCAACTTGAACCCAGGCTCCTCCTCTGGCCTCTGGGCACCAGACCACCCAGGCACTGGCACAAAGGAGCAGAATTCTCTGAGAGCCACATCTGGGGGATGCTGTCTCTGGCTAAAGGGCCATGAGCCTGTGCTCCTTGGGTCCAGGTCTCATGAGGCTTCCATGGCCAACAGGGCAGGTGACACTCACATGTTCAGGCCATCTGCAGCTCCGCAGGGTCAGGCCTGGCTCTGCTGTTCCTCAGGGAAGAGGAGTGTCAGGAGTCACCTGAGGGGGCCTTGTGCCTGCCAGCACCAGGGCCCCGGGCACACGGCTGGCCCGACGCTCACAGCGACGCTCCATCAGCATCTGCTTCTGGCTGTCGCCCTCTTCAGGATGAGTCTCATCTGTGCAGCCCTCCTAACCCAGCAGGCCACCTCCTCCCGGCCTGGGTCTGTCCCCTGTCCTCCAGCCAGGAGCCTCTCACTGGGGTCCTCTGCTGTCCTGCTGCCTGGTTTATCCGAAAGCCAGCACAGTCCCTGGCACACAGGAGGGCACCTGTGTGGCCATGTGCAGCCATCTGCCGTGTTTACCCAGCTCCCAAATCACACTCCTCTCCCCACAGCAGAAGCACCCAGAGTCCCGCTGTGTCCCTGCTGAGGTGGTGAAACCTGAGAATGCCCAGGTCCTCAGTGGGAACCCCTGAAGCAGGCTGTGGGCACCAATGAGGTCCCGCTTGAGATGATTACCCATGCAGAGCCGGAGCCTGGTACTCACCCTGGTGAACCTAGATCTTTCTGACTCCAGTGTCCAACTCGAGCCCTCACAGGGTGTGGTCTCTGCCCAGGCCCCTGCACCGTGCCTGGAACAGTAGTCTTTGCTCCCTGTGTCCAGCAGAGCCTGGAAAGGCTGTGGGCAGTTGAGTTCCTGCAGGTTTGAGACTCACTGGATTTAACAGGAGACACCTGTTGACATCAGCCACCAGTCAGGGTAGGGGTTGGAGCTAGGGTGAGTGGGGCAGAGCCTGGGGAGTTCAAGGGGCCTCGGTGACTGCACAGAACCTGGGAGGCCAACGCCTGAGGTGGCACCACAGGACCCGGCTCATTCACTTACTGGGTGCCAACTGTATACATGGAGGGGGCCACCAGGATAAGCAGGAACCGTTTCCACTAAGTGTCACAGGCAAATCACAGTTTGGTGTGGAAAAGGAGAAGCCCACCTGCCTGATGTCAGCCAGGATCCAGCATCCGCCATGCAGGGGCTCATGGATGGATGAATGGATGGATGGATGGATGGATGGATGGATGGATGAGTGGATGAATAAGGATGGATGGATAGATTGATGGATTAAAGGATATAGTGATAGATAAATGAATAGACTGATGGTTGAATCAATGGACCAGTGAATGGATGGATGGGTGGATGGATGGATGGATGGACGAACGGTGGCCTGCTGGTGTGCAGCCTGGCCACGCCATCTTGCTGAGCATTCTTTCAGCAGCCAGCCCTGCTAAATGCATCCCCAGGAAGAAATCCCAGTCACCCTGTCTGCCCCATGGGAATCCTGCAGTCTGTCTTCTGTAGTCGAGTGGGTAGAATTTGGCATCTGCTCCAGGTTTGTTTTAGGACAGGAGCAAACTTTCCCCTCCTCTCTCAGAGCTGTCTTTGTTCTGTAGATGGTGCCACCCTGGCCCTGGGACTTTAGGTCTCCCTGAACCCATGGGGAGGTCAGCTTGGAAGGCTGAGCTGACCTGGGATGACCTTCAAGGCCTCGTGACTAACCTTTATGGGCTCAGTGTCCATCCTCAGAGGCCAGAGCCAGCCAGCTGGGCCCATGCAGTCCAGCAGCTCAGGATAGAGTGCGGCTTCACGCAGACCTGTAGTGCAACTACCCTCCTGGCTGGCGTCTGCACCTCCTTCAAGACACGCCCACAAAAGACCCCGCACAGGGCCTGGGCCACCTGCTGTGCCACATCCCGGACCAGTGCCAGGGTTCCAGACCCAGACATGCCCACTGAGGACTTTGCCCTTGTTAGAGAAACAGTGACAACCTCTCCAGACAGCCCCAGATGTTCTGGAGGTGACCCTGGGAAGGGCTCAGGGGCCAGGCTCAGGCTGCCTCCAAGAAAGCAAAGCAGAGACGGGGCCTGGCAGGATGGCTCAGTGGTCTAAAGCACCTGCTTAGGAAAGCTTAGGCAGCTGCAGGGACAGCAGTTCGATCCCCAGCACCACATGCTGCGCCAGCCCTGCCCTCAAGGCAGGCTGAGCTGGCCATAAAAATAAATAAACAAACAAACAAAAGTTCTGAAACAAGAAAAAAAAGAAAAAAAGAAAAAAATAATAAAAGAAAGAAAGCTTTGGGGCTGGGGAGATAGCTCCGAGGCACAAGTGCCTGCTGGGCAAGTGCAAGGTCGTGAGTTCGAACCCCGGTCCCCAAAAAAAAAAAAGAAAGAAAGCTTCAACCTCCAAACTGTGATTTATCTGAATGATTCGAAGTATGAATAGGAAAAGGACGTAGCTCGGTGGTGCCTGCCTGCCTGGCAAGCATAAGGGCCTAAGTTGGATTCTTGGTCACCATCCTGGATTATTAACAAAGTTCTGACCCAAGTGAGGCCACACCCCATCCGGGTCAGCAGGGCTCCCTCCTTCAGGTGGGCCCAGGGCCCTGCAGGGCTTCCCAGCACGCAGGTCCCAGGACGTGGTCCAGGCCACCGCAGCTCACAGCTGGTGACCCTCTCACAAAGCTCAGATGGTGCCAGGCCCCAGCTGAGGCTCAGGGCAGAGTGGAATGGGGCTCTGAGGCTCCCCTGAAACATGTCCTTGGGCTCTGCTGCCCACACCCTTGGTCCCCAGGGCACTGAGATGGCTGCCTGGGGTCCTGGCAGCACACCACAGAGAAAGGGGGTCCTGGGGCCACTCTGAGTTGCCAGGACTGGGCCCTGCCTGAGCAGTCACCTCGGCTGGGGACGCTGAGCATCCTGAGCAGCTCAGCTCACATGGCCCGTTCCTGCGAAAGCAGCACCAGGGCTCAGCAAAGGGGGTGTGGACACCAGGTGGCCCTTCAGTGCCCCCCTCAGGGGTACTCGCTGGGACACTGGTTTCAGGGTGGCAGCCTGGAGACCTCATTCAGAACCAAGGGGCTGTGCCATCGCCCCCAGCTCAGCAGCTTTCTGTAAGAGCACTGCTCTGCTTCCCAGGAGGGCCTCAGCCTATGGGGGGCGGGCGCTGCAGCTGCTGCTCCCAGCTTTGCTACCTGCAGTGCCACTCGGCCTTCTCCCACACCCTTGGGCTCAGGTCCCTGGCTGAGGCTCCCCTTTAGGGATGGGTGGCTCTGCTGCCTCCTCCTGAGCTCTCTAAACCTTTAGGCAGCCAGCGAGTCTCTAACTCTTGCAAGGCCACAACCTCTTCTGGGCCCAAGTTCAATTTGACAGTGGCCCTGGTGCCGAAAGATGCCCCCATCTCCCTCCAGTCTCTTCAACGTGATCGCCTTGCAGTTCAGGGAGCTGTGGGGACGGGGGGGGGGGGCCTCCTTGGGCTCCCCACTCCCCCGCCTCCAGGACAACAGTGGAGCCCAGGCCTGTGCCCCACGGCGCTCTGGTTCCCAAAAGAATAACCAGCCAGAGCACAGCTTTTGGCAAAACAGTTTTATTGTTCAAAAAAATAAATGTTACCTTTGACATACAAAAAGCATTTTAAAAACTGTTTCAAAAAGGCATCTGTTCTCAGGCTCTTCAACATTTTAGGTACCTACATTTCCATAAAAACTGGGAGGAGTTTCCCTGTCTGAGAAAACTCCTGGCCCACGCCAGCTGCAAGACATTGGGTGGAAGGGACTGTCCCACCCCTCGCTCCTTACCAGACACCCACACCCCAGGCTCTACCTGGTAGGGAGCAGAGAGCAAAGATGCCACCTTCTCAGGGGGCCATAGCTCCTCCCTTGCATGTGGGCCCTGGGCTATGCTGGGAGGACACTGCTATCTGCAGGACACCCACGGAAACCCAGGCAAGGGGGTTTGGCTACCAGCCCACCAGGGCCTTTCCTGTCATGCACTGGCACGGCTTGTTAGATCTCAGGTGTCTTTGGGTCCCCACTGCTCCTGCCTGCGGCTGGCGGTGGCAAGCTGGTGTCCTCGTGATCTCTCGCTGTCCCCCACCTCCCATGCCAGGCGAGAACCAGGATGTGACCTCCTGGAAGACCTTCTTGCAGTCTTCTGCGGATGCTCACTGCCTCGGGCTCCTGCCGCCTCCCCCAAACAAAAGCATCTGGCCGGGTAGCCCCGGCAAGATGTCCTGCCTGCCCTGGCTCAGGTGCCCTTTCAGGCTGACAATGTCCCCCTCAGAGCCACTGGTGCCACTTCAAATGTCACCTACTCTTGCCAGGGCCACATCTGGACGCAGCAGGCATTCAGACCCCTCTGGGGTCTCCCTTCAGGGTGAGTCACTGCATGGCCACCACTCCTGACCCCACCAAGGCCACCGAGCCCCTCTCATCTGCAACATTCCCCGCTGTAACTCACGGGGCTGGGGGCCCATTGTCCCCTGAAGGCAACATGGCTTGAAATTCATTGTGCATGGTGCAGGCAGGCAGAAGGTGAAAAGAGCTTCTACAGGGGACAAAGAGAAGCGCGGTCCTCATACAGGGATGGAGAGAGGGCAGTGACGTCTGGACGGAAGATTTTGATAAGCAACTGTGGTCAAAGTTCCCTGGCTATCTTGATTTTGTTTGTTTGTTTGTTTTTTGGTGGAACTGGGGATTGAACTCAGGCCCTTGTGCTTGCCAGGCAAGCACTTATTCTACTGAGCTATCTCCCCAGCCTCCTTGGCTATCTTGAGCGTTGGTGGCAGAGTGCTTTTCAGGTGTCCCGGGACCTGCACAATTCCTCGCCCTATCCATCTCCTTCAGGACACCCTGCTTGCCGGAACAGCTGTGTGGAGTGGAGTTCCCTGCGGAGAGCGGCATCTGCTGGCAGGCACTGTGGGAGCTGGGGGAATCAAGACCCGCCAGAGCCTTATGGCTGTGTCCTGTCCCCACAGCTGCTGTGGGCCCAGGGCCTGCAGGGAGGCAACCCCACAGCGCAGGACAAAGTGGGACCAGGCGGGGCGGTCACAGGGCTGCACACACTTCGCAGGGGGAGAAGGTGTTCATCCTGAAAGCTGCGTTCTGGGCAGCAGCAGCAGCACAGGAGGCTTGAGAAACTCCCCTCCCTCGCCCCTTCCCACAGGGCTGGGAAAAGGAAAAGGAGGAATTCTGGGGAGGCAGGGCAACTCCCAGCGGGCCTGGCCTCGCCACAAAGAGCCAGCCCTGGAGCCACTTGGAAGTGCGGGAAGCTCTCATTATGCTGCTAATTTGGGGAAATCATCAAGGTGAAACCATTTCACTCACAGTTAACAGACAATTTGCCCCCAGATCCAAAATCAGAATCTAGCTCTCAACAGCCCAGAACACCCCTGGATTCATTCCCCATCACAGTGGGGAGACCTGCTGCTTCTGGGGTGCACGGGGGCCTGGTCCCACAGAAGAGATCCCCTGGCCGGCGGTTCGCTGCAGGGCACAGGTGGGCCACGCATGGCAGGCCTCCCTTATCCAGGTATCGAAATCTTTGCAGGCCAAGTGGACCCAAGGCCGACACCCAGACCCCTGCACTCCTGCAGGTGGACTCAGAAGCCAACAGGATGGGGTAGGGGACTGCAACCTGGGTCTCCTCACCCACACAGGGCCTGGAGCCTTCCTGCAACTGCCAAACCAGGTAGAAAGCTGGACACAGGTTGTCATTTTTCCAATCCTGTACCAACTCACTTTACTGGGTTGCAAACAGCACTTTTTTCAAATGAAAAATAGAAGATCCAGGGAACCCCAGAGGCGAAGAGGAAGAACTCCTCTGAGAAGCTTGGCTTAAGACACCGATATGTGGGCATATGGGACCAACAGGTAGCACGGAGCATCCTTCTCACCGCACCTTGTGGTCCACAAGGCTTCTCGTTCTGGACTCCTCTGCTCCCGACCCAGGGTGGAGAAGTAACAAGGGCCTTCTGCATGACAGGAGGACCCTCCGAAGCTTGGGCTGCTGACTCAGTGTTCAGAAATGATGACACAATGCCTATCCACCCCTCCTTCTGCAGCATCACCACCAAAGAGATTTGTACCTGAAGGACAAATGGGCCAGATCAAGGACCCTAGCAGTCTGACCATGGAAGAAGGCAAGTATGGCACGGTTGGTTCTGAGGCAGTGTGTGGGCGCCCCCTGGTGGCCAGAGGTGGAACTTCCCAGGTACCGCCTGTGTTGGCTCCCAACCTGGGTGCAGGAGTTTGGCTCGGCCAGGGGAAGCTTTCTTAGTATAGAGATGTCTGCACGCTGGAGGGGAGGGTGAGCCAGACTTAAACGAGGCTGCCTTTCATACGGAGACCTGGCTCCCACCCCCCCCCGCATAAGTCCCCAAGGAAAAGGGAGACCTGATTTCAATGCATGGCCTGGAAGCGCAAACAATGCCAAGTGGTCTCTCCCCACCAAGCAAAAGCACCGCAAGACACTGGGCCTGTGCAGCCAGAGAGTTCAGGGGACAGTCACACAGAGACAGGGCTCAACCGTCCAAAGCCCTGAGTCTTGGGAGTTCTGTTTCTTTGCTGTTGACTTCTTTAAAAAGCACTTCAGCCGGGCGTGGTGGCGCACGCCTGTAATCCCAGCACTCGGGAGGCTGAGGCAGGAGGATCGGTGCGAGTTCGAGACCAGC
>PVJA010027834.1:0-28206 GCA_004027025.1 Myocastor coypus | reverse complement strand
GGACTTTCAACCCATGTCATTTTACCCTTTTCTTCCAATGGACAAATTCTGTACCTATCCTAATTTCTGGGCCCTGCTGTCCCCATCTGTCACCTGGAGATGCCTATCTCCTAGGTGGCACTACCTAGGCTGTGGGATTGCACCTGCTACTCCAGATGTGGCCCACCCCTTCCACAGACTCTATCATACTTTGCAAAGTTCTTCTCTGTCCTGGAACTAACAAACAACTTGCACTGGTTCTTTACCCTCTAGATGAGGGAATTATCACACCAGATCTGAGGTCAGCCAATGTCATCACATGGATCAGCTGATCCACTTGTGCCCCTTTGTGAGTATTTCACTATTGCTACTCACAGATTTTGTCTTTAGGTACAATTGCATTGCCTTTCTTTTTTCTGCCAGTACTGGCCGCTGGGGCTGGGAACAAGTGTAGTCATTTCCTCTAATGTTCATGTGTAGTCATTTTTTCTTTTGTTTCTCTTGTCAAATGATGAAACTTTGAAAAAGACACATACCGCCAGTGTGGTTTCCATGAATGCCCATTTCTCACTCTCCTCTGTTCTACTGTCTTGACCGACATGATTCGCTGCTTCTCTGCAGCCCAGGCTTACCATGTGGTTCTGCTCTGTGTGTATGTCATTGTAGTGCAGAGAATTGGCTTCTTGTCCTAACAAAATAGGGATTAGCCCTTTCAGAGCAGTATTGCTGATTTGTAGGAAGCAAATTCAGGAAGATCTCTGTAGGTTGAATAAGATGAACTATTTTAAGATTTGGGTCCAGAAATACCTTGATCCATGTAATGCTTGTCATTATGCTCTCCACTCCTGCCAGAATGCAGTGCAGAGTCATTGTAATTCATTTCTTGTTCTCCCCTGGTTTTTCTAATTTGCTATATGTGGACCCATAGTATGGTAAAGCATCCTTTAATAGTGTGAATAATCCCCAGAGACTTCCCAAATGTTGCAGTACAGAGGAAACTCATCCTGTTTATTCAAGCATTATTTTTGATGAATAAGGAAATATCAGATTTTGGTTTTTTTGTGTGTGATAATTGTGACTCCAGAAACAAGATACCAATTCTGGTCCCTTCACTGTTGCTGAAAACAACCTTTCCTGACATTCTTACATCAGGTGCATCTTTTTTCCTGTGGTGGTGTTTGTTGTTCTGCCCTAATTTTACTAGTCAGGAGCGACCCAGCCCAAGCTGCCTGTTCAGCGCATGAGGAACAGGAGTGAGGGAGGGCAGCTAGTTTTAACTAGACTCCTTGCACCCTTTTGAGGTTGGGGTTAAATTGTTCTCCAGTTGCAAATAAGCAAGCAGGCATTGTCTGGCTTTAGTCACAACACTCATGTCAGCAGCATTGTCTGGTTGCTCTTAGCCAATAACAGTTCATTCCTGATTAAACATCCTGGATTTCCTCTGGTTGTGTTGCTATTTTGAATAAATATTTTGCAACTGAACTCTAAATGTTTTGTTCACTTATTCAATTAAGGCACAGCACAAATGGAAGTCTATTAATGTATATTCATATTCTAAAGCATATCAATGTTTCTTGAATCAAATCATAATGATATTTCTGATGCTCATCCTATTTAGTATCTTCTACTGTTTAATATTCCAAAATGTGTCAGGAACTGAAGAGCACAAGAAACAAGAAGGAGGCTGGTCAAATAGCTTAGCAGATTAAAGTGCTTACAAGTAGGCGCAGGGGCTGGGGGTTCAATCTCCAGGCCTGCTGTGCCAGCCTGGCTTCTGGGGTGCACTGAGATGGCAATTGAGACTGGGCAAGGTGGGCACCTATAAGCCCAGTTCTTGGGAGGCTGTAAACAAGCAGATCACTACAAGTCCAATCTAGTCGTGAGGTCCTGAACACTCTGTAGATGCTTCCCTAAAATACAAAAAAAAAAAAAAAAAAAAAAAAAAAAAAAAAAAAAAAAAAAAAAAAAAAAAAAAAAAAAAAAAAAAAAAAAAAAAAAAAAAAAAAAAAAAAAAAAAAAAAAAAAAAAAAAAAAAAAAAAAAAAAAAAAAAAAAAAGAAGAAAGAAAGAAAGAAAGAAAAGAAAGAAGAAACAAGAGAAATCCAGACTTATTTATAAATTTTCTTTTATACATGAAGCATTTATTAAAAGACATTTCCTGAGTATTAAGAACAAGACCCACCAGATTTCCAAGCAGGTAGGTAACAGATCACAGGTTTTGAAGTTAAGATGCTGAGTCCCAGGCCCGAGTACATTGCTGACAATCTCTCAGTTTAAGAAAATCACTTTCTTTCTTGTTTTTTCTCACCCATAGCTTGGGTGGAAATGGGGAAAGAGAACAAGGATGAAAGTTGCAATGTAATGAAATGAAACCTGTTCTGACTGTCTTTCTCAACATCTTGGGCATTGTAGTCTGCATAGGACCCTAGAGCAAGGCAAACGGATCGTGGCTTATTTTCACCATAAAGAGGTACTTAAGGGTAGTATGAAGGGCTGGTGCTATAGCTCAGTGGACTAAGTAGTGCTTGCTTAGGGAAGTGCAGGGGCCAGAGTTCCTGCTGCACTGCCCCCACTCTTGAGCACACCGATGGAGAACAGGCACAGTGGCGCATGCCTGTACTCCCAGCACTTGGGAGGCAGGAAACAGGAGGATTACTATGAGTCTGAACTGTGTAGTGAGACCCTGTAGAAAAAAAAAGGTATCACGAACTTGGTCCAGGCTCCTAGAGGACTGGTTCCTGAACCAGCATTACAGAAACCAATGAAAAGTCCTGTTCCTTATTTGCAGGTGATCCTGCCTGACCTGGCTGTCTTAAGAATAGCAGTGTATGATGATAACAACAAGCTAATTGGCCAGCGCATCCTACCCCTGGACGGCCTCCAAGCAGGATACCGACACATTTCCCTTCGAAATGAGGGAAATAAGCCTTTGTCACTGCCAACAATTTTCTGCAATATTGTTCTTAAAACATATGTGCCTGATGGATTTGGAGGTAAGATGGGCACTTTGGTGCAGAGTATACCTCAGAACTCAGGTAGAAAGGAAAAGTAGAGGTAGGTTAGCTTTAGTGTCTGCTCTTCTTTTTAAATGTTATAAATCCGTGTAATTGATCAAGTTTTACAAGTACATTTTATAAGGAATGTATTTATAGCTCCAATCAAAGTGAGAAAATAATATGAAATCATATTGTATTAACTAGTAACACTAAAATATTTAAATTAAACTCATTTACCAATATGCCTGATTTTTTTTTCCAAATCTGCAAAGAAGTTCACTTTCTTTAAAAATTCCCAATCATCAGTCCACATTGACGTTGCTAAATGTGAAGAACCCAAACTAGAGTACATGTTAGGGTTTGGCTTATACCTAAATAGACTAACTCCTTATGTGCTCCAGTAAGTCAAGAATGAGTGCTCTAAATTCGCAGTCTGTTGAGCCAGGAGGAAACAGCATGACAGTGACTCTTACTTAGACAAAGGTTCAAATTACGATTTGAAGCCGGGCGTGGTGGCGCACGCCTGTAATCCCAGCACTCGGGAGGCTGAGGCAGGAGGATCAATGTGAGTTCGAGACCAGCCTGGGCTACAAAAGTGAGCTTAAGGCCAGCCTGAACTGCATAGTGAGACCCTGTCTCAAAAAGCAAAAAAAAAAAAAAAAAAAAAAATTACGATTTCATCTCTCGCCTACTCATTGGTAACCACCGGAAATTGCCCCCCCCACCCCGCAGCGCTTCCTCCCATAAAAGGTAAGGTCTCTGCGTTATAGCGTTCTGGACAAGTGTGGATCCTTATAGTACACAACACAGCAAGACTCAGGACTATGTGAACGCATGGTCTATGGCTACAGAAGTTGCTATACGTTCTATACTGGGCTAGAGCTACGTTATTAGAGGAATATGGTTCTGTGTGGCCTCTGGATTTTAGGAATGCTTCTCTGAGGGCAGCTTTGCTAAAATGAATTATCACTTTTAACAACCTAATTGCAGGTTCAAAAAATAAACTGAGCCTTGCGGGTTTTTCAGTGTCACAATCCATATTAATGACTTTCTCCTCCTTTTCTTTTGTTTTTTAAAAAACAGAGGAACATAAGATGTGACAGCATACAATGACAGAATTTAGGAGTGGGTGTCCTGGGACACAGTGAATGGATCAGAGAAGGAGGCAGGAGGCTTCTTACAGTTCAGAACAGCAGCACAGGCCTTGGCAAACCCCGGAAAGTCTGCCTGCAAGGCAGTGCAACAGTAGACCCGGGACATCTATAGCTGAATGGAACCGCCAACCACGCATCTGCGCTTAGAGAGCAGGCAGCCTGGGATAGCTACACTTCAGAAAGAGCTGCATATGCCATGTAGGAACATTTTGTGACTTTTTCCTTCTGCATGAGTTAAGTTTCAAATGAAACTAATTCCTTCCTGGGAAACAAATCATTTCATTAGAAAAAAGGAAAAAGATTTGTTAGGTTCCTGCTTTGGGCCAGACACTTTACATAAAAGTCAGAAATGTGGAATTGTTCAAAATGGAGGTAGACATATATGGATCTCTGTGGAAGAAATACCTTCATTTTTAATTTTCCACTACCAGTGTGGATATTTAAATACCAATCCCAGTCCTTCTTTCTCTGTCTCTGTCTCTGTCTCTGTCTCTCTGTCTCTCTCTGTCTCTGTCTCTGTCTCTGTCTTTCTCTCTCTTTCCTTTCTTTTCAAGGTATTTCATCCATCTCTTTCATAATAGCCCTGCAAGAACTCTCCCCTGACGTGCTATGCCTGCTTCCTCTTTATCAGAAGTAGTTGGAGTTCCACACTGACTCACCACTGATGAGAACCTGCAGTTGATGTCTTACCCTCTGATTTGACATTAGACACAGCTGCTTTAGACTTCTCAGGTTGGGGGCTGGGGAGAAAGCTCAGCTGTCTAAGCTCCTACCTGTCAAGTACAAGGACCCGTGTTCAATCTCCAGTACCACGTGTCTTGCCGTGCTAGGCTCAAATCTGGGCCTGGTGGCATACACGTGTAATCTCAGTGCTGAGGAGGCTGAGACAGAAAGAACACTAGGAGCCTGAACTGTGTAGTGAGACACTGTATCCAATAAATAAGTCAATGAAAGAATTCTAAGATCAGCTCTTTTACTTAGGAAGAAACTGAGGAGCAATGTTAGAAGATATAAGGGTCTTAACTGAAGATTAAAAAAAATTACACGAGGAATGCCTTTTCCTAGATTGCTAATCATCTTCGCAGGATCTTGATTGATTTGTTCCTGTTTTACCTTGAAAGTTGGTCTCCCACCTCTTTGTTTGTTTGTTTTTTTTAAATATATTTAGTACAGGGTCTGCAAGGGTCTGCAAGGTCTCACTACACAGATCAGACTCATAGTTATTCGCCTGTTTTCAGCTTCCCAAATGCTAGGATTACAGGTGTGCGCCACCACACCCAGTCTTAATCATGGTCTTAGTGCATCCCAGGGGCAAGGTGGACACTCTTCAGATCAAAACCCAGCCAGCATTCTCTGTCTAAGCAGCAGGCGCTTTACTCTGCTGAGCTATTTGGCCGGCCCTCTTGCCTCCCACCTTTAGACTAAGTGTTAAGCTACTGAACCAGTGAAATGGGAAAGCTGTCCAGCCTATATTCCCTGGAATATTGACGCCCTTTGTTGATTTGGTAGGAACAAGTTCAAAATTAAATTGCATCGTCCCACTCCAACATCTTCTAAGGAAAAAGAAAAGTTGTTAGTATACAGCATCACATTTTTATTTGGCTATGGAAAGATAATGTGTGTTCAGTACCTCATTTTACAAACAGTCCCTGTGTGTTTATTCCATGAAAAGTAAGGCATCTGAAATATGTATCAAAGAGATCTGATAGCAAAAAGAATAGGAGTCACCCTGCAATCCACTGCCCACCGTGAACTACTGTTTACATCCAAATTTCATTCTTTTCCTGTTTTACTTTTTTTTTTTTTTTTTTTTTTGTGTGTCTTTTTGAGACAGGGTCTCGCTATGCAGTTGAGGCTGGCCTTGAGCTCACTTTTGTAGCCCAGGCTGGTCTCGAACTCACACCAATCCCCCTGCCTCAGCCTCCCTAGTGCTGGGATTACAGGCGTGAACCACCACGCCCAGCTTCTGTTTTACTTTTAATAAAATTGGATCTTAATCATGTGAAACCCTCCTTTCTTCCCCTTAATGGAGACTATTTTCTTGTGTTGTGAAATATTTTTATCACCTACATTTGATTCAACTTTATGCTGGCTTTTGTTTAGTTATTGGCAAGCCTGGAAGTCATTTCCATTCTTATTTCTTCTAAATAATACTGTACCTGGAAACCCCAAAGGTAGCAGTTTGGAAATACTTGTAAATATTTCCTGAAAATGAATAATGTCATATGTATGGATATTAAATGCTGTAGCATAAAAGTCATATGTATGGATATTAAATCTCAGTCCTGTCCAGTGGGTGGCATAATTTTATAAAAACAGCAAAAGAAAGTATTTTTAAAGCTTTGCCAAGTTAGGGCAATTCCTTGGGAAAGGTGTGGATATTCACAAAGCTTCTGGTCACCTGTTCTTCATGGTTCTATTCTATGGGGTCACCATACAGTAATGAATCTCCATGGATGAGAAGCTTTGTCCACTTGCAGTTGGTCACAGTTAACTCTGCCTTCCTACGTCTGGTGCTCTTTAGAAACCTTGAACTCTGGCTGCCCCAGCTCTCTTTCAACATGAAATAAATCTTTAGCCAGTTTTTCCAGTCTGTCCCCCTTAAACTCCCATGAGGTACTGATTGGTCCTTCTTGACCACTGCAGACATAGGCAAGGATTTTAGTGTGCTGCTTATGGTTCTTACTACAGCATAATTCCTGAAACACACAAGGAAATGACAGACTAAATATGATGTCTCAGTTTATTTTTTGTTGTTGTTGTTGCTGTAACAAACTGTTTGAGACCAGGTAATTTACAAAGACAGTAGGTATTGTAACCCCCAGTTCTGGAGACTGGAAGTCTCGGATGGGACAGCTGCATCTGCCCTGCTTCTGAAGAGGTCCTTATCCTTCTCCATGGGTAGAAGAGCATCAGAAGAGCTAATGAAAAAATGGAAGAGGGGACAGTGGAGGCAGGACCACTCATGACCTATTTGTTCTCTAGGCAACTAACCCAATTCTTGCAGTTGCTATATTAACTACACACACAAACACACATACACCACACAGATACACACACCACACCATATACCCAAAACCTCTTAATCTGCTGCCTCTTATTCCCATTACCCTGGCAACTAAATTTCAATGTGGTTTTTATGGAGAGAAGCCATACTGAAATGGCAGCAGACAGCTAGCATGGCATGTGCTTTAGAACTTTCCTGGAGTTTGGTTGGTAAGCAGCTCCATTCTAAACTGTGTCTGGGATAAGGATCAGCAATGGAGTCACTTCATGACCATCAACTAAATTTGGATACAAAAAAAAAACATAGTGACATTTAGCAGAGGGATGGCTCAGAACTAGCCAAGAAGCCTTGGATTCATTCTTGCGATTTTGCTTTGATACTAAACATAGTGAAACATGGCTATGTCCTTTATTTCCATACTTATCCACAAAAGAATAGCACAGGTTGACAGCGAAGTGATAGTCCTGCTTTGTCAAATCCACTGAGACTGGGAGTTCTGGAGCTCCATGTTCTGCTGGGTGAGGGAGTGGGCTGCAGGCAGGGGGCATTTGTTCTGCACTGTCACTGTCACTGTTAGCACTGGTGCAGGTGTCCAGCCAAAGTTTCCAGGCTAATAACAATTGAACACCTACCAGTATGTCTCTTTTCCCACATAGTGTTGCTTTGAATGGATTTCCATCGGTTGTGTTTCTTTTTCTGTCACTGAGCTGTGGTAGGAAAGAGATGCTTGCAGACTAGAGCATCACCACTATATTTCAGTGTCACTCGGAGCTGACTGTCCTAAGCTTTCTGTTCCTCAGACAGCGCTTCTCCTTACTTTTGCTGCTGTATTGATTTTGCCTCTTCTCCTGCAACTAGAATGTTTGGCCTAAGTGAAGATGAAATGACCATTTGTTTATTTTCTCATTTTGTCTTTCTGCTTTCCTTGTGACCAAAGACCCAGCTAGCAGGTAAAGGGAGTATTCCTCATTCACTCTGCTCAGGCCTTCACAGGGTTTCTTTCCAAAGACAGAAGATACTTGTCACAGGGGATGGCTCCAGGGGAATGATATCCATAAAAATGCAGGCAACATTCCTGAGAGGGACTCTCAGAGACTTTCTGAGGCAATTTGCAGTTGTTCTGTATTAGCCTATCCTTGTGAATAGGGAAGTTTTATCTTCTTTCCACTAAATATCTGTTGCAAAATCAATTTGAGAACTAGTGATATACGGAAAACTGATCTCCATGGATGACTTCCAAATGATATTCAGGAAAAATGATCTCTTGACTTGAAAGGTACCTGGGATGAGTTAGTGTTCTCTAAAACTGAATAATGAAATTTAGGAACAAATGGAGGTTATGAGCAGAATATATTTATTGGGGGAAAGAAAGTCTCTGTTGGAGATAAGGACAGAAGGGGTGCCCTAGCGAGTTGTCCCCAGGAAACCTTCTCTTCCAGGGACTTTTATAGTGTAAAACCATGCAGTGAGGCAAGTCAAAGGTAGTGGAGGACATGGGAACTCACTTAGGTGAGTGTGGGATAGGAACAAATCTAAGTTCAACCAATGAGATTACAAGCACCACTGGTGAGGTAAAATTGATCAAATCCAGTGCCAAACGAGAAAGCAAGTCATATAGCAAGCAGGCATGAATCCAGGACAAGATTCTTTTCGTGTTGGGGGTTGGGTTAATGACACATTTGGGCTCTTTCAAGGTGAGTGATACCTATTTAGAATATCAACCCCTGATGCCCATCCCTAAGGAAGTATGAGGCTATATTTGTTTGCTCTTTTGTCTTGAGGTGTGGCCCACAGGGAGTGTCTGTCTCTTCCAAGTTGCAAAGCCGCCTTGTCTTCCATCTTGTCTCCTCGAGGGCCTGGCTCTGTCTCCCTATAATATTTCTGTCTAATTCCGCTGTCTACAACACTAGCAGTGGTGCTGTAGGAGGTATTAAGGTTAAACATGAGGCCTCATGCAGGAGACACTCATTTTTATGGCATTCTGTTAATGACTATGGTTATTAGAAAGAAAGGTTGTGTAGAGGAAGGATTCAGGGTGAGTTATGGGGAAAAACATTGGAAATTGCTGAGTTAAGCAAATTGAAACAGGCTTCCAGTTATACTGTGCCTGGAGATGCCCTATGAATGCCACAGAGAAGCAGGGGAGCCCGTATCTTTCTCACTCTCTTTAAATCCAAGTCCTATTGCCCCAAGCACCCGTTGTGCAGTCTAGGCCTACAAGTAACACAGTTTGAGATATCCACCCCTCCTTGTACAAACTAGTAGAGCTAATCCACAGTCAGGGCTGATCTGTATTTGTTTAGGTTTATGGTCAAGGGGGAACATGTATTTTTGTTCTGCCTCAGTGTGTTGATAATAAACATAAAAGACTAGGGAAGCTGATGGTATCTGGTCCAGGATGGGTCTCAGAGGGGCGCTGAGGTGCCCCATTTATGCTCAGTACTCATTTGCTTCAAAAGGCAGGGGATGAACAACAAATTGAATCCTCCTGGAAGGTCAGTGCATAACTGGAAGTCGGTACTAATGAACTGCGGTCTTCTCTTTCATTCTTCGGGACAACTAAGTTAGTGAGTTCTGCTCTATTTAAATCAGGAAGCATGGGCAGGATAGAAGGAAGGCCCAAGGTATATATGGAGTCTTCACTAGGAGAAAGTTTCGTGGAGAGACTTTCATTGAAATGGTACTCAACCCAGAAACAGAGAATACTTTTTGAAATATGGATAAGTAAAGCTTTGGTTAAATTTAAATGCAAGAGGGTCAGCCAGATAGCTCAGCAGACTAAAGCGCCTGCTGAGACAGAGTGTAGCATCTGGGGTTTGATCCCTGATGTGCTGTTCTGGCCTCACCCCACGGGCATGCTGAGACAGAGATTGAGACTTGGCAGGGTGGCCTGTAATCCCAGTACTTGGGAGACTGAAAACAGGAGGATCACATAAATCCAATCTGTGTAGTGAGGCCCTGTAGGCTCTGTACTAAATACATTAAATAAATAAATAAATATAAATGAAAGAAGCAAATGAGGAGCATGAACAAGTTTCTTCCAAACAAAAAAGGTTCCACAGTCCCTGCTGCAACTTCTAGGCATCCAGGAAACAGCAGTGTACTCAGTGGGCTCTGCAGAGTCTGACACTTGTGTGCGTGCCTCCCCGCCTGATGAGAAGAATGGAATCTCTAGGTGTAGTTACCTGGTTACCTGCCTGATAAATGGTAATCTGCATTCAAAATAAGCTCGTGGCCCAGTGGTTTGTGCTGAGGGACTCAGCTGCGTGGGATATACTCAGCCGTGGCCTTCTCGAGGGAAGGAGAGAAGCCCAGCACAGTAACATCTTTTTTTTTTTTTTTTTCAGCACAGTGGTATCTTGGTACAGATAAAGATGTTGGAGTTGCTTAACTGTGCAAAGTTTGGCCAAGAGTATGCAGGTTGTATTTTTAAATTTTTAAAAATTTTTATTTATTTGAGGAGCTGGGAAAATAGGTCAGCAGTCTAAACACCTGCCTGGCAAGCACAGAGGACATGGATTTGATCCCCGGTACCACATGCCATGCTGGCTCCAAGCCAAGTTGGCCATCAAAACTAAGGTGTGGTGGCACATACCTATAATCCCAGTGCTAGGGCAATGAGATAGGAGGATCACTAATACAGGTGTACATAGTCACACCTGGTTTGGCTGGCTAGCATCAAGTGCTCAAAGTTCTGCGGCAACATGGCATGACGTACTACGGATCAAACCCTCGGCTTTACACTTGCAGGCAGGTGCTTAGACCACCAAGCTATCTCCTCAGCCCCATAGAGCTCTCATCTTAGTTACTCTTCTCTTGTCACTGGGACAAATAACCTACACCCAAAATGAAGGAAGGAAAGGTTTGGTTAGCTCACTGTTACCGGAAGTTTCAGTCCATACTTGGCTGGATTCAAGGCAGAGTGGCATATGGCAGAGAGCAGCAGTTCACTGCAGTGGAGCAACAACAATGGCAGCAGAGACAGTCTGTCTTTTGGTCTCTCTTATATTACATTTAGGCTGTCTGCCTCAGGCTGGACATAACACATCCATAATCCCAGCAGTACTAAAACCCCATAATCCCAGTGGATCATGAGTTAATCTCAAACTCTAGAAGTCCCCAGCCAATGACTGCATGAGGCTTTGCAGAGACAACTAGACACATATCATAACAACTCTATTTTTTTACTTGGCATCGGGGCTCAAACTCACAGAGCCTTATACTTACCAGGCAGGTGCTTATGCTGCTGAGCTTTCATCTCCCTGGCCCACAAGATGTATTTAATCACTTCCTCAAGCCATTTTTCAGTGTTATGGCCAGGGAAAAAATAAACAACATTTGGAAATAAAAATACACTAGCATATAGGTACTAGATTTTTTACATATAGCTTCTCATTCCCTAGTTACATGGGATTTAAATGTGGTTATTAAAAAGCAAGCTCCACTTTAGATTTAAAGACTCTATCTATCTCTTCATCTATCTCTATGTCTCAAGTGTATATGCCACTGGACAGAGGAGAAACTGAGTTGCAAAGAAAAAGTGATGCAAGAGTCTAGGATACACCATGGCTCCATGGTTTGTGAGCCTTTGCCCTTCGCTAAAAACATGACAGGAGATGCCTGAAGTATTCAGTCTCTGTACCCCTACTGTTAGCTGCAGAATGAGTGTCTGCCACCACGTGGCAAAATTAGACATTCTAAAAGTCTTTGTTATTTGTAGTTGCCAGGAAGGAAGCCCTTGATTTAAGTCACCTGGGAACTTTACTTTTTCTCAGGGCCTTTAGTTCTTCTATAATCTCCCTTTCATCTCCTCTGAACTCATGTGAACTAACTCTATTTACATTTTGTATATTTTTGTTGCAGTTTTATCAAGAACATTATTATACTGAATAACTGTTGCATCGTATTTTATAATGTGAACATTTTAAAGGCAATATGTAACTGCAAATAAGACATTCTGAAGAGTACATTTAAAATGATACTCAAGGGACCAGTGAGATGGCTGGTGGTTTAAAGTGCCTGCTTTGGCAAGCTTAGGCAACCACAGGGACCGCAGTTCGATTCCTGGCACCACATGCTGCGCCAGCACCACCCCCAGGGCAAGCTGAGCTGGCCATAATAAAACAAACAAACAAAAAACAAAAACAAACAAATAAAATGAGACTCAAATCAGGTAGGATTCCAGGCCTCTGTAGATTCTAAAATGGTTAATGTTGATGATTTGGTATACAGTCAGTACTGATACTTATCCAACAAATGGACAACTCTTCAGCATCAGATTCTGCTATGTGATTTAGGCAACCAGTACTAAAAGCAACAGCAGGGGGCTGACAAGCGGATCTCAGTGTGCTTGACAGTGGGGTGTCAAGCAGTATGTGTGGCTGTGCAGTCATCCCCTGCAGTAGCCAGGGAGGATACCACTGAGCTTCTAGGCTGGTTCCCCCAGGATCTAACCAGGGCAGTGTCCGGGAGCTGCTGGGCCCTTCCCTGTGCATGGAAACAAAGTTTATCTTGTGCTTAAACCATGACTTGGTATGAAAGATGCATTCCCAAGAACGTAAGCAACAATATTGTTTTCTCAGTCACTATCAGTCATGAAGTATATAATTGTCTGAGTTGTCCTTTGTATTAATGTCCTAGGGCCACTGTACCAAGTTGTCACACAGTGGTTGTCTTGAAACCACTAATTGTTTTACTCCACATGATTCTGGAGACTACAAGGGTAAAGCCAAGGGGTCAGCCAGGCTGTGCCCACTGTAAGGGCTCTTGGAAGAAACAGCCTTCCTTGAGTAGCCTTGCTCTTGGTGGCTTCCAGCAGTCCTTAGCTTGTAGATGCACCGCTCTAGTCTCCGCCTTCACCACTGGTGATCTTCTTCGCTTTACTTCTGTGATTCTTCTGCTCTTCTTATGAGGACACTTTTCACTAGAGTTCAGGCCCACACTAACCCAGAGCGACCTTATTTCAACTTTGTTTCAGTAAAGAGTGTATTTATACAGAAGGTCACATTCTGAACTTCTGGGTAAACAAGAATTTGGGGTCAGGGCAATATTCAATTCAATATACACTCTTAATTCTGGCTTACTTTCCAAGTACTCATTTCTTTTTTTTAATAAATCATTCTAGTGCTGGTCAAATATCTCAGCGGATTAAAGCGCCTGCAATCAGGTACAGGGGGTGGGGTTTGATCCTTGTGTTGCCTGTACTGGCCCCGCCCCCAGGGTGTGCTGAGAAGGCATTTGAGACTGGGCATGGTGGCACATGCCTGTAATCCCAGCTCTTGGAAGGCTGTAAACAGGTGGACCACTAGGAGTCGGATGTAGTAGTGAGACCCTAAACACACTGTAGACACATCCCTAAAAATAATTTAAAAATTAATTAATTAAATCATTCTTCAATAATAAAACAAACTTTATTAGGTATACCCTGTGGACATGTAAATTGCTATATTGTGCAACTGAACTGCTAATTTTCTGGAAACAAAATAACAAAGAAATAATTTTTGTTCTGAACTATTCCCAACAAATTCACCAATTATACAAAACTTGAAAGCCTATCTAAACATCTACAAGTGGTGAGTCATTTGATACATAAATTCAGTGAGACATTGCCAATTCATCAGTAGTAACTACTAGATGAACTTAGCAGCACAATGAGTGGGACACCAGGCTTTCTGTCCCTCACTGTGACACACATACATTCCCAGCATGTCCTGTGAAGTTATCTCACAAAAAAGAGAAAGTCTGACCCTAAGGCTAGCTATCAATAGAAAGGACCTACATAAACACAGAATGTGGATCATTTCACAAGACCTTTGATGTCTGCTCAGCAAGTATATACATTATGAAAATTAAGAAGTAGAAGGACTATTCTGGGTTAAAGTAGCCTTTAGAAACACACTTATCAGTGACATAGAGCAGGCATCATATATCAAGTCTAATAAAGTAACTACTGTATATATAGGGAAAATAATAAGATGGGCTATGCATTATATCATAGTAAGCATTCACAGCCAATTTTGTTAGATCCAATATTGGTCTGGCCAATTCTAAAATAAATTCTGTCGTTAGATATGCAGAGAAGCAGTTAAGACTGAAGTGAAACAATGCATAGAATTTTTGCCTTAAAACAGTTCAACAAAGAAGATAAAGAATGAATTTTAAAATATAGTAAGCAAACTTTATACTTGTTAGACCTTTGTCATGAGTATGGGAGAGAACATTTTAGTTTTATCTGTAGCATATAATTGAAAATTTTCAGAACTGTGAGTTAGAACATGTAAGTTTTAGACAATTCAAAAAAAATTTTGTTTGGCTGAACAAAGATTAAAAACTTCTATGTTCACATCTGCTGTTGAAAGATAAAATGGTCTTAGGGGTCACTAGTAAAGACCATCAGCAAAACTTATATACTCCTAGCAGGTGAACAAATTGGTGGAACATCTGTGGGGGCAATTTGAGAATAGCTACCATGGGACCGATACTCATCACTGTAACTTTTAGGAATTTACGGAAAAGTATGCAATGAAATGTTCCTGAACATTCACCACAAAAATATTTTAATACTAAAGGACTAGAGGGGTCCCTGCTGTCATCAACAGGGATTGGATAAAGAAATTTCTGCCAATAATACAATGGAATATTCAAGTAGCTCTTGCAACTAACATAGTTGACTTGTATTGCCTACCTGAAGTGTTTCCAAGATAGGTGAAGTGAAAAAATAAGTACAGAAAGCTAAGAACTCACTTGGAGTTTTAACAGTAGCTTGTGGGCACAAATGTCTGCCTGGCAAATGCAAGGTCCTGAGTTCAATTCCAGGTTAAAAACAAAACAAAACAAAACAAAACAAAACAAAACAAAAAAAAAAAACAAAAAACAATATCTAAAAGAATAGAAGAAATGAGTAATAGCAGTTAAATTCAAGGTGTGGAACTGTAGCAAAGGAGGCTTTCGCTACAGTATTTGAATCTTTACCATGTTCATATTGTTGTGGTAAAATACTTGAGAAAGTCAATGAAAGGGAAGCGCGATTTTCTGACTCAGATTCAGCCCACGGTCACTTGGCTCCATGTTTCTCCCTCTGTGGTAGTCCGGAAACATGGCTGAAAGGAATTGTGGGTGAAAGCTGCCCGCTAGTGGCAGTAGCAAACAGAGAAGGTCATTAGGCTTCCAACTTCTTCCCTGTTTATTACATCTGTACCCCTGCTCTGTTGGATGGAACCTCTCACATTCAGAACGACTCTTCCACCACTTTGCTGTCCTACATGCCAATCATAGGGACAAGAGAGAAAATCACCTGACCTTTGACCCTCACTTTCCCTCATTTTCTGTTTTGCTCACCTAATTGTACTTTCCTAGCCAGAGCATATGTCCTTGGAGAAGATATTCAAGAGCATGACAGGTGTGCAGGATTATGAAGAATTTATCAGCTTAATTTTCTTGATGTTCTCATTGAAACAGAATAATTAACAATCCCTTGATTTTTTTTTCCCCATAGACATCGTGGATGCTCTATCGGATCCAAAGAAATTTCTCTCAATTACTGAAAAGAGAGCAGACCAAATGAGAGCTATGGGCATTGAGACGGTAAGAAAAATGATGAAGGGTATCAGATTTTAGAAAATATACTTCTCCAACAGCAGCTTCAAAACAAAACAGTAAGTATTACAAGTTCACAGAAAGTGTTCAACAAAAATTTCCAGGCTCTAAAGGAGTGTAGCATCCTTAATAAAATGTGGCCACCATCAGAAAGTCACTGAATCACTGATACCTTAACATGCTTGCCAATCCCAGTCCTGCTACAAATGAAATGGAAAATAGCTGCTTAATGAAAATTAAATGGGAAATGATTGGGAAACTTAAAGTACAGGATGCTTTTCACAGTGCTGAAATAGTGATTAGAACACTTTAGTGAATGAGTGGAAGTGGTATTCATGACAGGTGACAGGTTCTGCCTTTGTGTTGAGACTGTCTCCCACTCCAGGGCACACTTGCGTGGCTAGCTTCTTTGTTTTGCAGAGTTCCCTTTGCCAAACTCCTCAGTTTGGTGTGCAAGCAGCAGTGTATCCGGGTGCTAGAGAAAGAGAAGGAACACTAGACTCTTTCTGGGCTTGATCTAAGGAAGCTACATGATCTTTTAAGAGCATGAATGTCTGAAAGGGAGAATGAGAAAACCTGAGGGGTTCAGACTAGACATGGAGTGATACAGATAGGCAACATGTTTGGCCTTCAGTAAAATTCATTTGGCTCTGTATGAATATATGACTGTTTCTGTTCCAGAGTGACATAGCTGATGTCCCCAGTGACACTTCCAAGAATGACAAGAAAGGAAAGGCCAACATGACCAAAGCAAACGTGACTCCTCAGAGCAGTTCCGAGCTCAGACCAACAACCACAGCTGCCCTAGGCTCTGCAGTGGAAGCTAAAAAAGGTAAGGGAGAGCAGGCGGGCTCTTATCACTTCTGGCAGTTTCAGCCTCTTGAAAGAGACTTGTATGTAGGTATGGAATTAGAGTAATTTTGCTAATTTCCCTGTGCCTTAAACTCAAAAGCAACATAGTTGCTTGTGACTTTGACAATCATTTAATTTCTGTGAGTATTTCATCTTCTACAGCCTTGGCTCTGTTTTCATGGAGCATAACATCTATAGTTTTAAAAATCTTTGAATTCAGGGTCTTTTATAGGAAAAAAGAAAACTTTGTGCCATGATGTTAGTGGCTAATTCATCCCTACCTGTCTGGCCAGCCTGAGAGGAAAGTAGGCAAGCCAAGAGTTACAGCTATTTGAATGTTCCCCTGACATGATAATTGCTGTTAATTTCCCTCTCTACATAAATGTTTAGTGCCCATGATCTTGTACTTTGTGCATTCATTTACTTATTTGTAAGATTTTTAAGAGGAGCAGTTGAAGGCCATTCATTACTTGTGGATGAAACAAGCTCATGCGTAGTTTCGTGACACAGGATACTGTGTCCCATAAGCTAGCATTCTGTAGGAGCCGGGCGTGGTGGCACATGCCTGTAATCCCAGCACTTGGGAGGTTGAGGCAGGAGGATCGGTGCGAGTTCGAGGCCAGCCTGGGCTACCAAAGTGAGCTGAAGCCCAGTCTGAACTGCATAGCGAGACCCTGTCTCAAAAAATAAAACAACCTAGCATTCTGCCAAAATGCACAGAAAGAACTGTGCTAATGTAGAGTGGGCTTCCATTCTCATTGGCGCAGAACCAGTACTGACTGAGTAATGCCATCCTATATTGGTGACTCGATATTTTCAAAATCTTCTTTGACCATGAATCGTTTACTCTTTTAACTTTAATAAGCATTTGGTTTTTTTACACATGAATTCAGCATCTTGACTAGAAGGAAATCAAGCTGTTCAGACACTTAAAACACACACAGGGATGCCACTTAAGGTAGGAAATGACGGGCTTTCCCAAACTAAATAACATAATAATTTAGCAGGAAACTAAGCATGTGTTGAGCTTTGTGAAACAAATCAGAAAATTAGACTTCATAAAAGTAGCATGGCTTGTACTGGCTCTCAAGCCATTTGCTCCTTCCTGAAAAGCACATGGAGTGAGGTAATAACCCAGACTTTGGGCATTGCACACCTGTTCTGGGCACTATGGACTTTAGCTCTCAGACAGACATGGACAGTGGAAAACGAGAGTTGTGCTAAAGTTCTTGTCTCACACATACTAGTACTTAAAGATGGTAATAAGCAAAGTGTGTTAAGTGGCCTGAAGAGAGTGCAGTGTGACCAGCTGACAGAGAAAAACATGAGCCTAGTTCTAGCAGGGAACATACCTCACCCTTGATTCCAAACAAGGCTGCATTTGAAAAAGCAAACAGTTATGACCTCCCCTCGGGTCTTTTCACAGAGGCCATGACAAAGGTGCCCTGCACATGACTTCATTTTGGCATGTAGTCAAGAGGCTGCAGACACATTTAAAGCCACAGTTGTAGGCTCTACCATACTAGACTTTCTATGTCCCCTGCTGGGCTTCACATACTGAGCGGCAGGGGAGGAGGACAGGATCCCACAAGCGTCCACTCATGTAGAAAGTACTTGCCCTGGTGTGGAAAGGGTTCAGAGGTGAGCCCAAGAAAGAAATGAGGAGAAGCAGTCATGAAGAGTTTTAAGAAGATGAGCTCAGTCTGGCAGAGGGGGCTGGGCACTAAGGACCATTGAGAACTGTGTTCATGCCTCTAGTACAGCACTTACTGTACCGTACTTATACAGTGTTAAGCAGAGGCAGAGGCCTTTGCAGATCAGACTGTACCACATCCTCACCACATCCTCAGTGTACCTCAGAGTTGTGTCTACCAGGGAGCTAGCACCCAGGGATGGGTGGTGAGGAAAGGATAGGGGTTGAGAGGAGGGACTCCTTTTTTCTTTTTTCAGCTTAATTTAATTTTATTTTGAAGAGTAAAAACAGAAGCAAAAAAAAAAAATTGAAAAAAAGACAGAATCATGATAACATACAACAATACATATGTTATAGGTTTTCAAAACAGGAACAGCTAATTAACAATGGCTGTTATATTATCTATTTTTATCATCAAATCTGTTGCTCAGATTAACAGATATACAAGATTGGGGAAATAATTGAACATTGGCACTTGCTTTCAAGAAATCTTAATTTTTTTCCTTGTCTTTTTTTTTTGTTTGTTTTAATTGATTTTAAAGGAAGTATAATAATTGACAAGACATTAGGAACAGCACACACTTAGAAGACCAAGATGAGAGGTATTCAACCATGGGTTTTGCGTTACACATTGCTGTCCTTGATATAGTTGTTCAGATTGCCAATATCAGCATAGAGTTAGTCAAGGTGACAATTCTAAGCATTAACTGTTATTTTCAAAAAACTGATGGAAATTATGAATACAATCAAACTGCTCTGGTGAAGAAGATGAATTTTGTCCTGGACATCTTAGGGTCTAAATTGTCACTGATACATCTGGCAGAATTTGTGATTGGTCTACAGAAAAAAGGGACAGTTGGGGATAACTAAGAATACTTAGGAAGCATAAGTGGAAAAAAAAATGAGATCTATATAATTAGAACTAGTTTTGAGAAGGAATTCATCTTGAGAAGTTATGACTACAAAAGTATTCACCTGGATACTAAGGGTGGAAATCAGGCTGGGAACATGTGGCAACTTACTACATAAAATATGTTCAGGCAAACAGCATGTCTATAGGAGACCCTGAGGAGAAACAGAAAAATGAGGCCAGAGAGGCGGGGCCGACTGGGCCCTCAGGAAGTGCTAGTGTGAGACCTAGTCTGTGCAGGAATAGACAGCTCTTGCTGCAGACCTTTCTGAGGTGAGAAGTGAGAAAGTTCTCACCTGCTTCTAGACATGCAGTGACTACATGTGTACTGGAAATAGCAGATTAAGAAAACTCATCTCTTAGTTAGTTTCTGAATTAGAGCTTGAAGGAGCTCAAGTTATTTTTAAAGAGTTAATATTGATGAAAACAAAATCTTTATGTGGTGAAATTTCAATTGGCCAGAATCTTTGGAGCCCCAAATATGCTGTTCAAACTATCAGGGAATGCCATATAATTGCCTCATGTAAGACTGCCACCTGGAGCCACATGTAAAGAAATGATGCTTGCAAATTAAGCCTTGGGTTCCTTGGTCACATTCGATATGCAGAACTATATGCAGCTGGTGGTTCTCCACTGACACCTCACCTGGAAGGCACTTGCATTACCATCAGAAGTTGTGCTGGGCAGGCTACTCCAGGCACATGCATGGAACTGAGCAGGCATCAATTCTTATTCAGTGCATGGATATCTTTCCTAAGTTAATGCCCTGTGGGAATCAAAATGTTTGCAAGAAATGTGTGTCTTTCTCTGGCAATGCAGAATGTGGCCGAAGGAGCTGTGTGTTTGACCAAGTTTCTGTTGGTCACGTGTTAGCTGAACCAAGACCGAAACACCAACATCCAAAAGGCAAAGTCTTGTCCATTGGGATCAAGCTTTTAGTATTTGCTCAATCTCTGAAGGAGATTCACTGGCTCCCAGGTCCTGTGTATTGATTTTACAGTCAGGAGAACTGAGACCCAGAGAGGGAACTCTCAGCCAAGCCAGGATTCAATCCCAAAATGACACATTTCTGTGGACCTCTCCCATTGCTATGGCAATGGCAGGCCTAGCCTGATTCAGACAACAGGATGACCAGTATATTACTCCAGGTTCTTGTTGCAGCAGACTGTTCCACTGCCCTCAACTCCGTTTTGCTCAAGTGCTAAGATTCTTTTTGGTAAAAGACTCTTTAAAACAATTGTTTTGCAATGATTAATTTGGAAAGGGTTGACAATTAACTTGTATGTGTTGAAAAGCAGAAATAAAAGTCACTGTAGTCGGTTCTGTTGTGCTTGACCAGATCCCCATATGGGGTCCTTTAACCCATACCCCAGCTCCTAAGAGTGTTGGTGGATTGGAAATACTAGCTGTTTTCTTTTTTTCTCCAGAAAACTATTCTAAGGCCATGGGATTCTCTTGCCTGAAAATGCTTGGAAGGTTTTATAAAACTTCTGATGCTCTCAGCTAACTCTTGTGAGTCACAATAGCCCAGCCTCCTTGAATCCAGGTAGAGAGGACTCTTGAAATTACTAGTCTGATGCACTATCTACTTCAATAGCCAGTCCCCTCGGGTAGAGGACTCTTGAGAGCGTTTAGACTAAGGAACCCACAGGATCAAGCTGTGACTGAATGTCTGTTAGGGCCTGCCCTCTCCCCTGTCCTGTCCTGCTTACCTTTCTCTCTTAGAGATCCCTCCTGAATGTCTGCCCTCAGCAACTCCTATGTCCATGAATCTCAAACATATCAGCGGTATAAAGTTTTAATAATAGAATGTGAGGTGTTTATATTCATAACATTTCACTAATACTGCATCAAAGATTTTAGGTTAGATTTCAGAGCAGTGGATTTTATGCGATCAGTGACTTTTCTGTGACTTTTCTTTTAAGGTATTGAACTTATCCCTCAAGTGAGGATAGAAGATTTAAAGCAAATGAAGGTAAGATATCTCGGACATTTTGCAAATGTTGCTATACAAGGCATACTGGTAAAACCAGTAGGCTTTTGTTTCCCACCAGTTACAGCAATTCTGACTACAAAAACAAAATGAAACAAGACTTATATCTGATTGTCCTTTTTTCTTCTCCTCCACCTCCACAGGCTTACTTAAAGCACATAAAGAAACAACAGAAAGAGCTCAATTCTTTAAAGAAGAAGCACGCAAAGGTAGTGTCTTGTGTGTATGTGTATTTTGCTTTGTTGGCTTGTTAAAGTTTGGCTTTTAGAACTCCTTTGAAAGCCTGCTTCTCCTGTTTTGGCTGTGAAATGTTCATAGCCAGCACCCTACAAGGAAACTACTCCAAGGCATGAGTGCAGCAGTATCTTTATTTTAACTGGGTGGCAATGAATTGAGATATAGAGTGCATTTGATACTGGTCATGACCATTTCTAACAATTGTTTCAGTAGCAGAAGAAAGCTTTACCCATTTAAGAATTCTTGCACTGGTGGTATGACTTTATATAAAATATTAGGCAGTAGCCTAACTACTGAAGACCAGCTCACACTCGCAACTGCCTGTCACCTAAGTCCCGTGGGTCACTGTCCCATAGTTTGCCACACACAGTGCCAGGAGATGTCAAGCTGGAGCTTCCAGTTCATGACACCTGAAAAGGGTCTTCCCTCCCTTCCCAGGGTTATGTAAACCCTGCTTGGTCGCCTACTACTGTAATACTTTTATTTTTTCTTTTTGTCATAAAAAGTCTTTCTGAAAGTGATTCAGATGAATTTTAAGAACTAATTTCAATGTGAAGAGAACAGTAGGACATGGCTTCAGGAATTCTCCAATAGATGAAAAATGTTTCAGCACTCAGCAGCATTCTGTCTTGTCATGTATAGCCTCTGCTGCTGCTGCTGCTGCTTGCAGGCTCATATCTCTATTCTACCATGAAGAGCAGTGCAAGAAAGAGAAATTCCATGTCTTAGGTGAAAGGGTAATTCATAGTCTGACTGGGATCTTACACCACAACTCATAGTCTGTGCTTCTTTGAGAGGTTCAGGTTAATCCTACAAGTGGCCTATTCCTGTTCCTTGTATTGTAGCACATTTATGACTCAGAAGTCATGTCAAAGGCTGTTCCTAAATTTCATGAGTAATTCTTCACTTAATGGGGCTCCTTTCATTTCCAAATAGGGAAATGCTTCAGATTATTACAAGCATGTATCTGTTGGAGAGAGAGAATTTAAAGTAGAGGCTGCACTGGAATAGAGAAATGCAGCAGAAAGAGAGGGAAAAAGAAATATGGTAGAGTGAAATTTAAATTACTTTCGTTACTGAGAGTGGAACTACTGGCTACATGCCGCAGCATTACATAACAGGTTGTTCTCACATTTAAATTGGATCTCTGTCATTGAGCAGGCCTTCAGTGACCTTTAAACGAGTTGGAAACACATTTTTGGCTTCACTTACTATTTCCTTGAGGCATAACCAGGAAATCTACTGTGACGAGTAATAGCAACAACAGCAGCAGCTCGACTTCCTCCACACTCCATGTTTTCCAGAAGCCACGCTCAGTGCTTATGTGCATTCTCCTGTTTAATCCTCTCCGCTCTGTAAGGCACATTCCACTGAAGTCCCCATTTCACACATGAGCAAATTAGATTAATAGAGTTAAGCAATTTAATGTCCCAGAATTAGAAAGCAGCAAAGCTTGATTATTGAACTGAAAACACCAGGGTCCAGAACCCATGCTCTTGTTACATCATTCTCTGTAGAATGCTGAATGCTTCACTAAGTAAATAAGTCCCCCTCACTTGGCCGCCTGCAGTGACCACGCATGGGATGTTAGGAGAATTCTCCATCTACTTTGGAATTACTGGGCAAGGATGTGCCACCATTTTCTCAGTCTTACATGAACTTGGCCATTGTTTCCCTTTCAGTCAAACAGTGGCTAGACTGTCATTGATGACAGGCCTGTCTGCTTGATGAAAAAAATGGCCATGACAGGAAATTGCTTTTCCATGAGGCAGTTCAGAAGTAACACTAGTAGACCTTCTCCTTGTCTCAAATGCCTTGGGCTTCATTCTCTCTGGTTAGCATGCAAATGTTTATATCATCCACAAACTTGTAAATATCCTATAGCTGAATAAATGCAAGTTGCCCTCATTTTTACAAGACAATCTTGAGTTTCTTGAAACTCCCATGTTGTGATATAGTGAAAAAAAAATTTAAATTTTCCTAAATGTTAAGTATAGTTTATGAAATCTGAATTCTAGAGTCCTTTGTACAAAACCAGCCAGTAGGACTAATAAAGCTAACATTTATTTAGTGGCACTTTGGGGTTGCATATTTTATGTACATTCTCAAATCCTCACAATGTCCTTGAAATCCAAGCAACACTCTCCACATGCTAGTTACAAAAAAAGAAAGAAAAAAAATAGAGAGGTGAGGGAGTCTTTTGCCTGAGTGATACAGCTGGGTCAGTGCTGGTTCCCACCCCTGCTTTCCCACTTCTTACACTCATATCTTTTACTATCTAAAGCATATCTGCTTTAAAAAAAATCTTTATCCTACTTGAATTGTCTGAGGCCTTTGGAAATAATATTTTTGTAACTATCAGATCTATTTGTCTATAGACCATCTACAAATTTCAGTCTATAATATTTTATTAACACTTACCACTCTCTCATCTCAGATGATGAATACACATGCATACTTACTTATTGCACGTACCAAGGCCCAATTTGCCAACATGCTTATTTTTCACATAGAAAAAGGCGAATCTCACGAAGGGCAGTGGATGCACTGAATCTGTTAACCTGGAAACACATGACAGCTGACCCCATTTTGATCATGTTTGAAGTAGAGAAAATATGTAGAGGAAAAAAATTATGACCATTTCTGCAGACAGTCATCCAATGGACAGATGAGATTATGTACACTTGAGAGAGACACCATTTGACTGAGTCACTTTGTTTTTAAACTCAGTCTCACTCAAGACTATAGGCTCTGAACCAATATACTATGAGTCTTCTAACACTAGTTTTTCTTTACATCCATCAGCTTGATGGTCTCAGTAATAGATTTTTTAAAAGCAATCATGAAACAGGACTGGGAAGATAGCTCAGTGGCATAAGTGTCTGCCTGGCAAGTACAAGATCCCAAGTTTGATCCCCATTACTGTAAAAAATAATAAAATAAAATAAAATAAAAGCAATTATGAAACTGTCAGTGCAGAACTATTTTGGCTTCTTTCTGGACTACTTTAGCATCATATGATTTTGAGGCCAAGAGCCAGAAGCTTTGTACAAATACATATTCTTGTGCTCAGCTATGGCTTAGTTACAATCTCCAGATAAAAACCATGAAATACATCTTAGATGAGCTCCTCTCTTATGTACATTTTGTTTTCAGAAACATTTCTTTAAGAACTATCTACCACTTTCTACTAGCCTTAGCCCTTTATTGGAATTCTATTAATTGCCTGAAAGATATAGGTCAGATTTGCTTAAGGAAACAAAAACAACTCTGATATCAACCACTATCACAGTCAAATCTCCCAATCTTTCTGTGAAGGATAATCTCCAATTCTTTTTTAAAACAATGTTCTAGCTACCTAACTTGAGGCTAAGTTTTGCTACCCTCAAAGCTTGGACATATGGTTATCTCCTGCAGAAACAAGGGGGCCTAGTCTATACCTTTCCAGCTATTGTATCTGTGGTCCATTAACTAAGAGCAGGGACCTATAGTTAGCCTGGTATCAGTGACTGTAGGGAGAGCTAATCCCTTACACATATCAACCTAGATAAATGATTGTACTCTTTCTCAGACCTGAAGGGAAGTAGAGTATCCATAGACTGAATGCTCATGGTCTAAGAAATGAATGTATAGTTGTTTTTCTTAACTGCGGTCCAAGGGAACAAAAGGAGGGATAAAAGAAAGGTGAAGGGAAATAAGCATAATAAAGATATGCCAGGTATAGGAACCTGATGGCCCAAATCATTGTAAACATTATGAGCCATAACTTGTATAAAGAAAATAACAACATCAACAATAACTCAGCACCAAAAGCCAGTATCAAATAGTGTTTTGGGGCTGGCAAGGTAGCTTAGCAGTTCAACCACCTGCTGTGGTAAGCTCCGAGACCAGAGTTCAATCCCCAGCGCCACATGCTACACCAGCTCTATCACCAGGCGCACTGAGCCAGCTACCAAGACTAGGCATGGTACTGCAAACCTGTAATCCCAGTGCTGGGGAGGCTGAAAACAAGAGGATCAGTGAGAGTCCAAGTTGTGTAGTGAGACCCTGTACCAAATACATTTTTTAAAAAAAGAAAGCAAAAGAAAATCAATGTATAACCCAACAGAGAGCTTATTTCCCAGCTTGAACATTAGCTACTGAATGAAGAAGAACTTAGGGAACTAAACAAGATTGCCATTGCAAAAGAGAGCTGTGAAAATATCCATGGGAGCTGCTGGTAAAGATAATACATAATAATGACTGTTGGGACCCCACATGAGATCGAGTTGCTCATGAAAATGCCTGAAGGTGGGGAGGTGAAGGCTTTCAGTTGCTTTTGACCCTCAAAGTGCAACTGGCAATCAGATTTCTCCTTGTTTCTAAGTTCTAGAAATATCTCTTCAATTTGAAGGAGAAAGTAGGGTATTGTTGTTGTTGTTGTTGGTGGTGGTGGGGTGTGTGTGTGTGTGTGTGTGTGTGTGTGTGTGTTTCAGTTTAAGGAGACTTTACTCAGCCAGGTAGAGTGGGACATATTTGTACTTCCAGCATTCTGGAACACTGAGGCAAGAGGACTGCAAATTTGAGTGCTGCCTAGGGAATCAGAGACTTAACAAAGCACTGTCTCAAAATTTAAAATAAAAAAAAGAAAGAAAGAAAAGAAAAAGTGGCTGGGGATGTTCTTCAGTGCAGAGATCCTGGGCTCAATCTTCAGCACAGCAAAACAATATCTTATTTACTATATATCTTATTAAAATCTGTAGCACATATTAACTTGTAGAAAATCATATGTTTTCTTCAGACAATTTCATATTTGCATGTAATGTGCTCTGATCATATTTATCCTCTATTATAGCGTAACTGTTTTCAATTGTCAATTAGATAGGACACAAAAAGCAGAACTAAGCTATAGTAATCCCACTTTAGCACATAACTCTTCGGTGTGTAGAGCTGAAAATGTTTTTCCAATTGTCCAAAGTGAACAGATTTATGGTTCAAAATCAATCAATCAATCAATCAATCAATAACACCCAAAGCTAAATATTAGGTGGCCATTACCAGTAACATGTCAGAAGAGGAAATACAATTTAAATGCCTATAGGACTAAACAGGAAGTACCTTAGTAATATTGTAATTTATAATCCAGAAAGGTTAGGATCCATCATTCCTGCCCACACACAAGTAACACGCAACTCCCAACATTGGTGCCTCTAGAATATATGAGCAGCTAGATTCTATGAAAATGTATCATAAAATCTTAGATCTATTTTTGTGCTGCATCCAACTCACACCTAATGTCTCCCTGAATTAACTAGGCTGGACTCACAGTTGTGATCCCCCTACCTCATAGCAGGAGGTTACAGGTGTACAATCCTATGCCTGGAAAAATCTTAAATCTTCTAATTCAGGTTCTTCTGAAACACCATATAGGTCAAAAAGCTTATCATAAAACTCTACCTTCCAGTACAGTGCACCTTGGGACTACCGGTATGCAGCAGCTGCATGAGGTGAATCAAATGAAATGCCTGAGCAGTCCACTAAGATCTACGTTTTGGTAAAGCTACTGGTGCTAATTTTGCTCTTTGCTGTGCGAGCAATGTATTTGATAATAGCCAGGCTGCTGCTGGATTCCGTAGTTGTGATTTACCCTAAGGCCTCGAGAGTAGACCTATAACAGTTAGGAAGCTGCAGTGAGCAAAGACTTCTCAAGCATCTACAGTCAGCCTTCCAATCACCTCTACGTCGCGTGCCAAGCAAATACGATGTACTCTTACTTTTCAGGACCGCCTGTGGTCTGGCAATTCACACTCAGTGTCACCTCTGCCACAGGGATGAGTTGCAGCAGTTTTCCCCAGAGAAGCTGTTTTCTTTTATTTTTTTATTAATTTTAAGAAGAAATAACAGGGGCCCGCGGGATGGCTCAATGGTCTAAAGCGCCTGCTTGGGAAGGCTTGGGCGGCTTTAGGGACCGCGGTTCGATCCCCAGCACCACATGCTGCGCCAGCCCTACCCTCAGGGCAGGCTGAGCCAGTCATAAAAATGAGTGAATTAACAAACAAAAAGGTTCTGAAACAAGAAAAAAATAAATAAATAAAATAAAAATTTTTTTAAAAATCTTAAAAAAAAAAAGAAGAAATAACAATGCGGTAGTTTCAAAACATATTAGCAGTACATTCCCAATAATTGATACAATGCATATTGTTGTCCTTGTAGTACTAATTTAGAGCACAGGATGGAGACATGATAATTTTTCTAATCATTATTGATACAAAAATTTCTTCTCATTGAACTAAGAGAAAGTAGTTATGCATAGTCCAATATTCCATGATCATATTGGGTTATTGGCAGAACTAGCAATGTCAGATGCTGTTGTCTTGAATCTTTTTCAGCTCTGCATACTAATCTGGCTTTACTTTTTATGGTTAAGGGCAAGTTAAAGCAAGACTTGTATAACAAAACATGTAACTTTTGTATCTCCCAAGGTCAGTCAAACCCCCTCAGGATTTACCTTGAAACCATGTACAGTGCTTTGTAGAGCTGTTGTCAGTGTCAGGCGTCTGGATGAGTCACAGCCATTGCTTGTCCAGTTTGCTCTCTGTGAAAGTCTGAGAGAATGTTTTCTCTCTAGATGACTCTCCTTAGGCACACTGTATGTCATCATGTCTTTTCCTCTGTGGCCCCAAAATCCCCTTCAACAGAAAATTTGGGACACTACTGAGTTATAGGATGTTACAGCACAGGTTCACTTATGTCCTAAGTCCTCATTGACCTTATTTTCTTTCTTTCTTTCTTTCTTTTTTTTTTTTTTTTTT